>CAUYMX010073809.1:0-78614 GCA_963573855.1 Lepilemur septentrionalis | reverse complement strand
AACAAGCAAACAAAGAAAATGGTTGAACCTACTCAGACTTCTGACCTATACAACTGTGAGATGAAGAAGGTGTATTGTTTTAACCCACTAAATGTATGGTAATTTGTTATGATAGCATTTGAAAACCAATAAACCAAGGCTTTCTTAGAAGATTCTTTAGAAACTTCAAGAATTCAGAGCAGGAGCAAAGAATTTACAACAAAAAATAATAAAAAAAAAATACAATGACCAAGAAAGTGAAAAATAGTTCAAAAGAAGATTATATTAATTCTGTCAATTAGCACTTCCCTCTCTAAGAACTTATTGCAAGTTTCCCTGAAAAGAGATGGAGTTAGTGTGAAATTTGTTTACTGGGAATGCTCTTGGTAACCACACTGCAGAAGGGAATGAAAGGAAGTAGAATTGATCCATGAGAGAAACTGAACTCTAATGTAGTCTAAATGGGGGCCTCAGTGAACCCTACAGGAAATTCTGAAGCTAGATGCCCCTTCAGAATTATTCTGAGACAGAGTGCAGGGGTCATGTCTTTATATCCACACTTCAAATAGTCATGGTGTTTGCCAGACCTAGTAAAGGCTGTGTCCTTGAACTAACCTACTCTCTGCAGCTGAGGCAGTCCCTTTAGGTATGTTTTTTTGTTTTTTCAGTTTTTTGCTGGCAGCACTTATAGCAGCAGAGGGAGGAGTAAGGCTTTCATTCCAGAAGGGGCACCTTGGCATCACATCATACCGTCCACTACATGGCTGCTATTATAAATCCACCACAATTTATGTTGAAAGATAACATATTATGTCTTATGACCAACAGGCTAATTAACATAATCAAGATCTATAATCTATTCATGGATAAATTTACTTAATCAACAGATCTTTTATTAAATATGAAAATGTTCTAGGTACTATGCTTAGTTACATGGTTACTTATTTGCCTACTTTGTAGGGATTTTATCCTTTTTGGTTTATTAACACATGTGTTTTATATCCCAGCATTTGATCTACCCTGGTGAACATATTCTGTGCAGTTGTAAGAATGTGAATTCTACCTTTGTGTAGTATCAATTAGGTCAAGGCAGTTGATAGTGTTGTTCATATCCTCTAGGTCTTTATTGATTTTTTTTTCCAGTTGTTTTATCAATTGCTGAGAGTTTGATCTCTACCTATGATTATGAAATTGCCGATTTCTCCTTTTAATTCTGTCACGTTTTACTTGGAGTCTGCCCTGTGCATGGATCAACTAAAGATTTGGGCAAATTGTATGAACAAAATTTGGGTACACTTTCTCTAGCTTTCTTCTTTTCAGTATGTTCTCTCTTTTCTTTCCAGTAGCTGTGGTGGCCCTGAACTCTGTCCTCCAGTTATTCAAATATGTAAGTTTATGAGTTTTCTAAATGAATATTTGCTGTTGATTCCTTTGGAGAAGGCTTGGAGAGAGATTTAGAGTGTGTACTTACAGCAATGGTACAGGGTTCATCTCCAAGGGGACCTGGCTTACCTTTCAATTAAGAGCCTCTGGGTGTTTGAACTGATTTACTTCTTGAAACTAGGTAAGAGACTATGGTGACTCAGATTTTTGGATACTAGACTTAGAGTTTTTCTGTTATATAGAATAAGAAATAGTCTAGTATGCTGCTTATCTATTTCATTCTGGGGACTCTGACCGATTAGCTACTACAAAAGATCTCTATGGGCAAAGGCATTTTTATTTCTTGTAAGTTTCTGCTGCCCTCTTGAAACTTGGGAGCCCATCTCAATGTTGGAATCCCCTCTGGTCACATCTGGCCTATAAAAGTGACCAACCACAGAGTTCTTCAAAGCTTCAGGTACTCTTCTTACTAATTTTAATGCCTGAGTGAAGGCAGTGTTCTCTGGGACTTCTCATGGAATATATCAGGAGGTAGCTACATACATTGTACATGATGAATCCAGTCCAACTTCCCTGTCGCCATAAATCTTTGGACTCTGTCCTCCACATCATGCCAGAGAAGCTCTGGAATCTCAACCACATTAAACATAGGCCACCGCTGAGTCCAAATTCAGTCAACAAACCAAGTGAGTTGTTAGAGCCACCTTCATGAGACAACATATTAGAATTCGAATCTCTTGTAAATAATATCAATACATTTTGACTAAATCTGGTGTTATATTTTGATTTCGTTAGGCTAACACCTTAGAATCCACTCATATATATATTCCCTAGGCTTTTGCTGATATGTATTAACAAAAGCTTGCAATTCCTTTGGTATGTAGGCTATATCCTCCTGGCTCATAATCAGTAATTGTTTGTCGTGGGTTGGTGATTCTCAACCAGTAGTGATTTTGCCCCTAAGAGATATTTGGTAGTTTCTGGAGACATTTTTGCTTGTATTACTGAGGGTAAGGGACAAGTTTCCAGGTATCTATTGGGTAAACACTAGGGATTCTGCTAAATATCCTATAATGCACAGCACAATCCCTCATGACAAAGAATGATCTACAGCCAGGCACGGCATAGCTATAGATATGCACCTGTAGTCACAGCTACTTGGAAGGCTGGGGTGGGAGGATCATTTGAGCCTAGCAGTTCACATCCAATGTGGGCAACATAGTAAGATGCTATCTCTAAACAACAAATTAAAAAAAAAAAAAGATTTATCTAGTACAAGTGATAATAGTGCTAAGGATGAGAAAACTCACCACTCACCCTAAAGGATGCTGAAATTTGACCATAGTTATGGGTCTAATGACAGCAAGGGGCAATTGTGGTAAGTCTTGAAGAGATGAAGCATCACCTTTCAAGGCATCTAAGTGTGATTATCACATAGTTTTCAAGCATAAAAAGGCTAGTCTCCTTGGACATTGGAAGGCAAGTTACTTTCAATGACAAGCGAGATTCAGCATGGCATGTGGGTTCAAGATTGTAAGTTTCACTTGGTTCCAACCAGATACCCCATTGCAAGGTTTAGAATCCCATTCTTTTTAGTCAATGCTCTTTCACATGAGAAAATTAGCAAGAGTGCAGATTTACCTGTCATTAAAATTCGGCAACCCACCCAATTAAATTTTGCATTTGATTTTCATCAGTATCAGTCCTATGCTATAGGAAATAGGATATTATTAGGGATATCATGCAAGCACTCTGGTTATCAGGCTTTGGCTTAAGCTGAGAAATACTGGACTTGAGATTGTCATCTTTCCTTTATAAACACTCAAGTGCACACCCAAAAGTTTCATCTCATATTCCTGTCATTACTGGATTATTGCAACATGGTCAAGGGTAATAGCTACTTGAGCTTCCAGAGCATTTGCTTTAGTTAATATTTTATCACAATCAATCACAGTGAACAGCTTAAGTAACTGTGATGCCATTGTAAGCCATAGGTTATTAGCACCCATTTCCCATAGACAAGGAGCTTAGCACCATGCTAAAGCTCAAATGCATGGCCAAACAATCTCAAAGTCCCATCCTCAAGGTCTATCTCTTGGTACTCAACGACTTTTGGTACCAAATATGATTCAGTCTCAGTCTAATCAGGAGATAGAAACAACACAGTGATTTTTTAAAAGTTTAATATAAAGAATTATTAAACTATGATAAATGTGTAACTACGAGGTATAAGAGAATACTTTAAGTCTCCTAGGGCTGAGGAGGAGTACCAAAACAAGGAAAAATATGGAAGGAGGATCCACCCACAAGACTATGCTTCAGACTTCATTGGAGAAGGCACAGCTGCATCCCAATGGAAGGCATAAAAGTTTTCTGATGTTCCAAGGTCAGAGATGGTCTACAGTTACTAGGCAAGCAGGAAGCAAACCTGTGGGGCACAGACAAATAAGAGTCAATGGCGATGTGTGAAGACTGACAGAGTGAGAGGGTGCCATGTGGACCTGAGGCCTGGGAGTGATGTGTGGATAGGGCTGTTGGAAGGTTATTTGCCAAGCCAAAATGGTGCTGTGAGATTGCTGAGGGACTGCA
Source organism: Lepilemur septentrionalis (assembly GCA_963573855.1). Lineage (NCBI taxonomy): Eukaryota > Metazoa > Chordata > Mammalia > Primates > Lepilemuridae > Lepilemur > Lepilemur septentrionalis. The sequence goes on along the minus strand of CAUYMX010073809.1, from coordinate 74,663 downwards.
CATTATGGACACAGGGCTAGTGCAGAGAACTGCTGGATGTCCTCCCACCTTCATTGACAGTACAACCACTAGAACCAACAGGAGAATGCCCTTCTTTCTGCAGTGTCCATCTAGGGCTTGCCACTGAGAAAGCATAACATTTTGTTCAAGGTAAAGAAGAAATATGGAAAGGAATTCTGTCTATTGGAGTAGAGCAGGTATTGAAAGGTGTTTTGAGCTGAGAGGCAGTAACTTGATATCAGGTACATCTCCTATACTCCACTATCTCCTCTTTCCAATACATTTATTATTCTTTTATTGAACAAATCTTATCAAATACTTATGATGACCTAGGTACTCTTTTCAGTTCTGGAGATAACATGCTGGGTAGGACAAAGCCTCTGGTCTCATGACATTATATTCTATTAGACAAGATAATAAGCAAACAAAAAGATTAATAATATATTCTCAGATTACCGTGTAAAGAAAACAAAGAAAAGAAAATATCTTGTTTCTTGATAATGTCTTTTTTTAAAGAAAGTAAAGCACAGTAAGGAAACAGAATATGACTTAAGAGGTATTTTAGGTAGGATGGTCATCAAAGCCTTTCTGAAGAGGTAACTTTTAAAGAGAGACCTACCACTCACCATGAATACCTACCAACTAGCACTTTTCCAGTTATCAATCAAACATCTCAGTTGAATCATGTCATCATCTCCTTCTCAAAAATATTTCCTAACTCCCTATCTATTTACAGATTAAGCAGATCAAGGCCACATTCAGTAACAAACATGACCAGGACAAATTTCTAATCCTAGAAAGGAAATGATGTGCTAAACAACATATAAAAAAGAAGTCTACTTGTTAGGACTGTGTAAACAAAGAGAGTGAGGAAAAACTTTCACTTACTTAGAACTTAGGTACCTAGGGTCCACACCAGAGGGATCAGATGCTAAATCCATGAAAACTACACAATTCTAGACACCACACTTAAATTTAGTAATGGTTTCTAACCTACTTTCTTTTAAGACTTGTATAGATTCAGTACTTGAGAAGTGGGGCTGAGTATGATGGTTTCAAGTGCTTGAAACTCTACCTAGAGGGGAATTTGGATGTGTAAAATCAAAAAGAAAAGGAATTGGCACTTAGAAAGTAGCCACTGTTGACTATTCCAGCTCCTTCACACAGGTTATTTACTCTTCACAACATGTGTAACAGGGTAGTTTTTAACGCTTTACAGATGAGACAACTTAAGTGTTAGAATAGAATGTTTGTTCCCTATTTATAAGTTTCCTTCCTTGCAATGGTGTCAAATTTGGAAAGATTGTCTAATCATACTTAGCAGAAGTCTTCTCTTATTTTTATCTCTTGGGAGTTCTCTGTTCCTTCCCACCTATGGTTCACTTGGTCTGTAGCTTCCTACGAGTAGTTACCTCTGACCACAGACAGCGTACTTCATAAATGGAAAAACTGCACACAGCCTGGAATGATCCATCAGTGCTCATGCTTGAGGTTCAATGGGTATGTTCATTTGTTTTTCATACTAAGCTCTGTTCTCTCACTGACACTCATTAGAAATAAGATGTTTTAATTTTCATCTGGCACCTATTTTATTTATTATTTTTTCCGGAAACCTGGAAAAATAAAAGTTGACTCTTTACTGGCCTCCCTCAGAGGCACAACATGAGATTGTGAGAAATTAAGTATGATGCCTAAGATTACATAAATTAATAGGTGGCAACAAGGATTCAAATGTGGTTTTTGCTCTATCATAATTCTTAAAGTATGTACATGATTAATTTGTCCTTAGAGATCTTGCATGAAAAAAATTTTTCTGGTCAAATAATTTTGGGAGTCACTACATACTATATCAATCCTCTTAGAAATTTACACTTGCATACTAAAAGCCCTCAGAAGTACAGGATTTGAAGGGAGACAATTTTGTTTAAATTAATTGATTCATTCATTCATTCATTCAACAAATATGTATTGAACCTTCACCAAGTTCAGGTCATTGCAGGCAAAAGAAAGAGCACATACAAAGATCACAAGTCAAGAAAAAGCTGGCTTGTTTGAAAAACTGACGAAAGGCTGTCCATACTGACATAGCATGGCCGTAAGAACAGTAAGAAATGAGGTTGCAGAAGCTGGCAAGGGCCAGATCATGCAGAAATGAATAGGCCACCAAAAGAAATTTGGGTTTTTATTCCAAACAAAATCAGAAGCCATTAAAAGAGTTTGCCCTTAGTACAACTTCTGAAGAGCTTAAAAAAAAAAAAAGAGTTTGCCCAACATTAAACTTATTTGGCCACATCTTGTTTATTCTCATAATCCTTTAATAAACACGTTATGCTGCTTTACACTCTGCTGAGTGTAAGACTGGAAGGTGGAAACTGATAGTGACCAAGATAAGCTCCTCCAGGGTTGAGATCACTTCATGGTCACTGTAAACCCAGTACCTAGCATAGCCTTTTCTCAAAGTAGCTACCCCATGAAGGATTTGTTGAATGACTTAAAATTATGAAATGAAGGAATGCTATTAAATTTGATAAATATTCAAAAGAAGGAGAAAAGTTTTACTCTGACATCTAGAAAACTTATGGTCAGAAAAGAAAACACAAGTCTTCAAATATTTGCAGTGGTGCTAGGAAACAAATTAAACTCACCTGGTAAGGCTCAAGAAGGTGTAACTAGGAGCAATAAGTGGTAGTTACTGAAAAGCAGACAATAAAATGGACATCTCATGAAGTAGTGCATTTCTCATCACTTCGTTTTATCAAATAGAGAGTAGAAAAAATTATGGAAAATATCACAAGAGGGATTTATTCATCAATCGAAGGCTGGATTATATACTCTGCAAATTTCTTTCAACCCTAAGATTCTGGGGTTCTGTTTGGAAAGAATTTGAAGAGAGAAAAAGATTATAAGAAGTGCATGTGGCTAGAGAGAACTTCTGAACAACAAAAAATTTATAATTTGGCAAACCTTTTATATTAGACAAAACAAAGAGAACTATTAAAAGCAATGGGATAAAAAAAAAGGGAAACTTCAAGAAAAGATGCCAGTATGAAGATAATCTTGTTATATTCCTCACTCTGACACTAATATAAAACAAACACAAAAATAAAACCTATGCAAAAACTTCATCATCAATAAAACTCCCACAATTCCAATTCAAAACCTGTAAGACCTCTCAGTAAAATTAAGGGAGGATTCCAAGAGTTGATACATATGTCTCCTGGTCATGTAGATCCAGGGATAATCAACAAACCTTTATGTGGAAGGACTAATTCTAGAGCACGAGGAAGCCAGGAAAAGTGAGGCAAGTAAACTAACTCAGGGAAAACAGGAGATGAGAAAGTGACAATGAGAATAAGCTCCTGAGAATTCACAGAACTCTTGAAATATTTCTTGAAGAATACATAAGAAAGTGTTAGTAGTGGAAATTTTAGCGAAGGGGAGTAGGTGTGTGGGAAAGGGGGGAGTTTCTACTTTCTGCTTTATACCTTTCTCTGCTCTTTGAGCTTTTCTCAGTAAAGATGTACGCATTTTATATTTTTAACACATTGACTGCCACATTAGAAAAAAATTTTTTCCCTGGGGCCACAGGTTTTTATTAAAACAAAACAATCCTTCCTAATTTGTTATTTTTTATTGCTTTCTGTGCTTGAGTTATATGCAACACAATCTATGTTTTTAGAATTAAACTGTCAATATTAATTGTAACAATAACATCAACATCAACAAGTAAGATTTTCACAAACCAACTACAGGGTTTTACTTCTTGAGGCCCTAGGCTCAAAACTAGCCTGAGTTAAATACAACTCACATGGCAGTCAATGTGTTAATTTGAGAAAGATAAAAGTGGTAGAAAATAAAATTCATGCTGAATGTATGGAAAATGTTTTCAAGGAGACATGTATCTTCAGAGTTATGAATTTGAGTAAATGAACAATTTAAGAGTTCCCTAAAGGGCAGGCAACAAAATAGCCAACATAAAGTGAATTCTGTTTCTAGACTCTACAATCCTATTGCAAAACAAGTTCTATGAAACCTGAATTTCTAATTTGATTGAAAGAATTAGATTCACACCACTCTGTAGAAACATCTGGCAACTAATCAAAAATAACATGTACTCATTAATAAAAGTCCAGCCCTCCTATCAACAACAAGCATAAGCACATATACAAGGTTTAGGTCAAGGTTAAGCAATAGCTGAGATTCTAATTGTATCCTCCTCCTAGCCTCTAGACACATTGCCCATAAGTAGTACCTAAGGGACAAATTTCAGTGGAAAAAATATATATATGATTGAGTGGGAAGATGCTTTTCCTAAATTCTAAGGTTCAGGCAGATTTCAGCTGAAAAACATATTTTGTCTTATGATAAATGTATTACTTTGGAAATATTATCATGGATACAAAGTCATATTGTAAAGGAAATTAATGCCATTTACAGGAAATGACCTGGAGCTTTGCTGAAGTAATTCCATTGGGCTTCTCTTTTAAGAAATCTACATTCTACCCAAAGCATCTGTAGGCTACAGAATATTATCAGACAACTAATACATCCCAATCAGACTGAATTTATTTATAGACAACGTTCTTTTTGCAATGTTAGATGCCTCATTAACTTGATTCAGCTTGTGCATAGCAAAAATATTCCCTCCCTCTTCAGATTTTTGATAGAGTGAATTATAATTTCTTGTCTCACTCATTATAAACCTTTGGTTTGGAGAACATTTCGGAAATACGTATTGCCACTTATGCGAATACTGGATTACTTGTCCTGGATTAATTATGTGCTTTATTTGTTTTTCTTTGAGAGTAAAATGAAGTGGTATACTGACCATTCTTATTTTTTACTCTACATGGAAAATAAGTTAAAATTTAATTTTGCCATAAACCTCCTCCTAACAAAAGTGAAATGTGAATTTGTATTTTAGTAGATTTCATTATTGTCAAGTTAGTAGGATGTGGGTAGGCAAGTTGGGGTTTTAAACATCATGGAGCCTCAATAATTCAGCTTACTTTTAAAATATGTACATTTGAGAACAAAGCTAAGAAAGTACTGTGAAAAATGAGCATGTATAACTTCCATATTATGATCCACATCTTCAAATTTTGAAATTTCCTTTTGAATATCACTATGCAACTTTGGGTTACATGCTCTTTTAATTTGATTTGCACTTCTGTAAGTGTGGGAGGAAAAGGATTTTTCTTTCCAAATCTTCCATTACAACCATTTCAGACTTATCGTTTTTTAAATTAGGTTTAACAGGTTAAATTGAGCTCAGGAAAAATATGACAATTTAAAAAGCTAGTTTCTAATTTCTCTTAAATTCAACATTTCATGTTTTCAATGCATTTTACACAAATAAAGAGTATTTAATTGTTTTATAAAGGAGCCACAAGTTATACTGGGAAATGTTTTCACATTTTGTTTTAAACAAAATAGTAACTTGATAAAGAAGAAATAATTTTTCTTAGATTTCAGCTTGCAATTTTCTAATCTCCTCTTTAGAATTTTATTAACGTATAATATATACTGGAGTATACGTGATATAAAAAATCCAATATATACATATTTTTTCTGCCAGCTGATAGAGAACATGCTTATTATCTTGTGGATTTGATATTATCACAGTTATTTTAATCAAAACAGATCATGTACCCAAAAAAAGTGATTTTATGAGCTGAGTCCTAACACTTGAAAATGTTTAGCATAACTATGAACACCTTATTCTAGGACTTCTATTTGTAGTCAAAGAAAAATGTAGAAAATCTTTCCACCCTGCAAAGCAGACTTTTAAAAAAATCTTTTATTATATGCATTCTAAACAAACTTCTGTTCAGAAGAAACGATTGAAAGGAAATCTCTAAATAGTAAATCCCCTATGTTATTGAAAGTAAAAAAATACAAAAAAAATTTGTTTTACTAGCACTCCTACCCAGGATTTTGTCATCAAAAACATTACATTAACTAGAAAGGGTTTCTTTCCCTTTAGACTAAGACTATAAGCAGTCCTGAATCCAGAACTATTTGATAAAAATTCTGATTCTCACAAAAGACCGGGAATTTATATGGAACAGTATGACCTACGTTTGTCAGATGGAGTACTTTTCTTTGGGAAAAGGAATGGAGAATTGAAGTGGTTTAAAATTAAGATGGAGTTTCTAAACTTGTAAAATTGCTCTACTGCATGCCAAATGGTTTGGAGTATGGTTTAAGCATATGTGACTGGCCTGGTGATGAGCTGTCTATTTCAGAACACATTTATGAAAAGTTATTTGTAAGCTAATTTTTTGGTCCCAAAGAAACTTCAAGTTTACCTGATGATCAGGCTTTGAGGCTCCAGGGTGCATATGGCATGTCTAAACTAACGACCATCCTCTATTCTAATCACAGTTAAAGTCAGCTGTGGGAGGCTGCCGCCCTTGAATGGTTTATAATCAGCTTGAGACATGAAACTGACTCATTTCTGGAAGTGTGGGGGCTGTTCTTTCACTCCTTTCAGTACATGAAAGCCGCCATAAAATAAGATTAAATTCTCTGGGGTTTTCCCCGCTGCTTCCCTTCCCCATTTGTTAACTTTTCATGGTATGTGGGCTCATACTGTATTTATGTTTTCTCAGCTTCAAATTATCTCACTCACAATTTTGCCTTGAACAACCTGCTTTGCCATACTTCTAAAATAGGACATGTATTCTTATTATGCTATATTTTCATCACATTGTTTTAAAGAAATAAACACCTTAAAATATAAGTAAACATAATACTTAAACTTATTAAATTTATAATATCTTTCTTGGTGCCCCAATCTATTCAATGTCATCTCTTGGGAGATTACTTGTGAACTTCTTTCACATCATCTAAAGGTAGCTGTAAACTTGTTCTTTAAAATACTATTATTAGGGAATCACACTGAAATTATAGACTTTCTTCCTGAAGCTTCTAAACCTCAAGCTATAGTGTTTTATTGCCTTCTTTTAAAATTTTCTTTGGCCTCCTAAATTATGGACACACATCTTCTAGAATTTTATAGAGATTTATCTTACCTGAGCTATTGTTCGCTTGGATTTTGAAAAATCTTTCAAAAATCTGTCCTACTTAAGTTGCTTTTGCCTTGAACTTCACATAATCTTCCTGAGCAATTTCATAAAAGGTAAAAATCTAATATGACTCTGAAAATTGCACCAAAAGGCAATTGACTTGTACCTATAAAACTGGAAGTATATAGTTTATTGATACCACAGAGCAGAATAAATATATAAAGAGATTGTCAGGATTGGGTTTTTGAAAGAGAAATGTCCTGGTTCTTTGGCTTCTTACTTGGAAGAATCTGAAGCAGTGCTGAAGGAAGAAAGAAGAATCTACACAAAGTAAAACCATATTCTGGAGAGAGGAACGCGTCAGTCTCCACAAGTGGAGAAAGAGTCAAGAAATCCCAGATGGTTTCCTTTATTGGCCTGGTTCCGGGGGAGGGTTTACTGGAGGTGTGGGATGTTACCAGATGATTGATATGCATGATTGACAGGTGTTCTGTGTTTTCCTGCAGTCTCTTCTGATTGGCCCTCAGCTTCTCTGTCCCTAGGAACTGCCCTCCTGGCCTGTATCTGCCACCTGCCAATTTGATCCCTGCTTAAAAGAGATAAATAAAAAGGTACTTTTAAAAAGTTTTATCTACCATGGACATAGGCATAAGTGAGCTTTTTGAAATCCTTGAGCACTCTGAGCACTCAGTATAGCACTTCTGTCAGAGAGTGTCATGAATATATTAATGTACACCTCTGTTGGCCTCACACTGGATAAGGTGCTGTTAGTTTTTACTATAGTAGAAAGACATAACAGGCTTTATCTCAGTTCCAAGATCCTCTTGTCTTTGGCATAATATTCTGCCTCTTACCTGGTCTGGATTAATTGCTCCATCTGGATAACTGGTTTCCGCATGCTTCTCAGTTTCTAAGCAGTCACTCAACTCTGACATTTCTGCTCCCTCTTTAACCAGCATCATTGACATTTTCCCTCATTTTTGACAGTGTATTCATCCTGATATGCAAATCATTACAAACCTCTATCTGGAATATTTGAACCCATAGTTTTAATCTCACAATACTGATCATCCAGCATCTACAGTACTTTCAAGATAAATGTTGCACCGAGATGAAAATTTTATAGGTTGCAGCTACCTGAAGGCATTAAAGCATGACACTCAAAAGGCATTAAAAAACCAGCAAATTGATTCTTACTGAAGGTATCAACATAGTTGCAGAAATCAGGATTCTGAATTTCTTTTCTTGAAAATAATTGAAAGTCAATACAAAGAATTCTTTAAAACCCTCAGAACTCCAATTTTGCCCAAATTGGGAAATATTTATAATCTATACCTTCCAAATTGATGAACGAGATCACAAAATCTACATGGGATGAGGCAGAAATTAAAAATCCATGGAGAACAATCTCAGTAGAGAGAGAGCCCGATAGCATCAAATCTCAAAAAGTTCTGGCAAAAAATACATTTTATAAAGGGAAGAGACATGCACTGAAATGCAAAAGTTATAATCCTATTTCTGCTATGGGTGCATGAACTGGGGTGAGCTGAGCTGGCAGCAACAGCATTACTAAACACAGTCTGGTTCCAAGAACAGAGGAGGCAAGAACATACAAAGAATAGCACAGACGCTGCTCATGTTCTAAAAGTGTCATCCTGTGGCATTTGAGTAGAAAGGAGTCTTTGTGTTGTGAAAACTCTCAAAGTTACAACTCAATTCTGACTGCACTCCAGCATAAGACTCTCTTGCAAATAGTCCAGGAAATACAAAATCATTCAGTGATAGATAATAAAAAATAAATAGCACAGATTTTAAGAGAAGAAAAAATAAAATACAGGCAAAAAGAAAATACTCATCAGGAAAAAAATTAATATGAAGAAAATAAAATCACAGCAAAATATTTCAGCAAGAATTTAAAAACACTTCATAAAGCAAACTTCACTACGGAGGAAGACACACAGCATAAATACAGAGCTCAAAGAATAGACATCAAAACAACAGAAGAAAATAAATTGTGAACTGGCAGGATTTGGAAAAGAATTAGAAGTAAAAAGCTGTCACAGACTGTGACAGAATTCTGTGGAATACAAGGGCGTTATGTTTCTGTCATGATAGGGTAAATGGGACATTACCTACCTGGCCACCATAACCAACAGAAAAGTGGAAAAAATACAAATAAAGGGTTTTCAGACATTTTACAACAGGTTCTATATGACTGTGATCATTAAGAGAAGAGATAAAAATCAGGTGAGCCTTATAATCAAACTGGATTTCTGCTTGGAAGAACTTTCTGAACCACATTGTTAGTAGGTAGGTTCTGAAGAAGAGCTCAGTAGTCGTGATGAGATATGGAGACAGAGATCAGAGTGCTTAGAGGTTTTTGAGAGTGGAATTTTGTCAGGAAGAGTACAGGAAAGGAGAGAGCACATAAACAAATAAAGAAAACCGCCCAATCAACAATGATTCTGCTGTTGAACACTAAATCATGCATGTGTAGGCTGAACCAAAAAGCAAAAATGCGAGCTATGTGTCAAACAATTTCCAGCACTTACACAGGGCTTGGAGAATTTCAAGGTCCCAGAAGTCAGAGGGTAGATTCCTCAGTGAGCACCCAAAACTTTCTATGCAGACACCAAGAGGACTAAACTACACCTACAGTGAAGACCTCTAAATTCACCCCCACTAAAGCTTCAGAAAAAGCCTTGAATGGATAAAACTGAACAGCAAGTAACTTGCCTGCCTGCCAGAACAAAGCCCAGCACATTCTGAAGGACAACAAAAAAAAATACAATACTCAACAGCATAAAGTGCATAATATTTGGCATTCAAGCAAATTCTGTTATACATGTGGAGAAGCAAGAAAATTAAATCCTCAGCTAGGAAAAAAATCAGTCACTACAAATAGACCACAAATTACAGAGATGAAGAAATTAGCAGCACTGACTTTTAAAATGCTATCCAAAAAATGCTTGAGAATTTAAAGAGTAACATGAACATAATGAGGAAAAACATGAAGTATATGACAAAAAGTTTGAAACTTCCAGAGAAATAAATATAATATATGAAAGGATAAACTCAATGGAGGAAACTACCAGTGGGTTAGACATGATAGGAAGAATACCAATAAACTTGATGACATAGTATAAACTATCCTAAATGCAAGAAAAAAGTCTTAAAAAGAACAGAGTCTCAATGACTTGTGGGACAATATTAACTATTATAACATGAGTATAATTGGAATTCAAGAAAGAAAGATGATACTAAGGATCAGATAAAATACTAGAAGAAATAAGTCAAAATTCTTCCAAATTTAATAAAAAATAATATATATTCAGGAAAGACATTGATGAACTCAAGTAAGATAAACACAAAGAAAAACATGCCAAAGCACATCATAGTCAAGTTGTTAAAACCAATAATGAAGAGAAAATTTTAAAAGCATCCAGAGGAGAAAAGACACATCAAATACAGAAGAACAAAGGTAAACATAAATGCAGACTTCTGGTCAGAAACTATCCAAACCATAAGACAATGAAACATTTTAAAGTGTTGAAAGGAAAAGATACTTTCAATTTATAATTCTATAGCCCCAGTTACAAAATCCTTTAAAATTAAAGGCAAAGTTTAAATTTATTTTCAGACAAAGAGTGAATCTATATTAAAAAGAAAAAGTTAATGAAAGATCTCAGGAAGTTTAAGAAAAAAATGCCAAATGGAAACTTGTATCTACATGAAAGAATGATGAGCACTTGAAATGGCAAATATTTTGGCCAATGTATTTTTATTTTTAAAGATTTTCTTAATTTATTTAAAGTAAAATTGAATGTTTAAAGCAATTGTAGAAACAAAATTGATTTCAAATGTTATGTAGAAATAAAATATATGACAAAAATAGCACAAACAAGGGTAAGAGGGAAATGGTGTAATATTACTTGATAATATACTTGTGATAAAATTGTGTCAGCCATGGCTCAATCAGGAGAGAGAACTCATATGGGGCAAGTATAATATAATTTTTGAACAGGAAAGTATAATATAAAAAAATATACTAGTCCATCCTCTGAAGTGAGGTATCACAAGAATGGAAGAATAGGCACCACATGTACTCACCATCAAATTGGCACTGACTGATCAACACTAAGGTGCTCACACAGTAGTAATATTCTTTGGGGGTTGGGGGGTGAGGGGTGGGTAAACTCACAACTAATGGACGTGGTGACCATTGTAGGGGGAAAGTACACGCCTCAAATCATGATTTGGGTGTGGCAAAATCATAACATGTAACCAAAATGTTTGTACCCCTATAATAACCTTTAAAAAGAAGACAGTAATGTCATGTACTCTGAAAAATAATTAGCCTATAAATGTATTTCAAAGAGTACATTTAATAAGAAAAACATAATGAATAAGATGTTCTATTTTGTAGACTGTTAGTTTTTATTTATAAATGTTTGATTAAACTGTATTGCTATTCAAAAGAAATACCTATTACTTAGTTATAAACTCGAAAAAAAGACAAAAGATATAAACCAGAGAATAATAAAATTGATTGAAGCATGGAAAGAACCAGATGGAAGAGGTATGGGAGGAAGTGACACTGCTCTGAGTATGTCTTTTTGAATAGTTTTTGTTTTGGAACTGTTCTTCATATTCACAAACTTAAACTAAATCAATATTTAAGAACAATGTGGAAAATATCTAAAACTAAATGTGAACAAAAACAAATGAACCCAACTGTATTTCAAATGATGCACACTACACTAAAGTGAAAAAATGTAAGAACTAATGCAAGTAACTTTCGAACACAGTACTTTGTCTATATACTCTCAAACTAGCAAAATGAAAGAACTGCCAACAAACCGTGGACTGTATATAGCAGGTTTTCTATTTGTGTAATATAGGCGATTGAACAAATGAGTTGATGTTATTGTTAATCAAAGTTTTCTGTGTGAGGGTAGCAGGATACAAATAGAGGAAAACCCTGTAGATTTGGTTTGCAATTGAAGGGATCACTATGAATTCTTAATTTTCTTGGATACACACTTACACAAACACGTAAATATCATAGCTCAATTTGTTGAAAGGGTCTAGAAGTTATTACATGCCAATAAAGAGCATAACAAGTGCCCAAATTTTGGTTTCTAAATGCTGTTTACGACTAAAGAAACCAGAGGTGAATGAGGGAAAGTACAAAATGAATCTGGAACATCTTGCTTTGTCAAGAGGACAGTGCTCAAAAAATGATGGGGCAAATTAGTGCAACCTCCATGGAAAAGAATTTAGAGATTCCTCAAAGAGCTAAAAATAGAATTACCTAGCATTATTAGGCATCTACCCAAAAGAGCATAAGACATTCTATTCATTGTGGTTTTAATTTGCATTTCCCTGATAACTTAGTGATGTTGAGTACCTTTTCATGCACCTTTTGGCCATTTGTTGGTCTTTAGGAAAATGTCTATTCAGGCCCTTTGCCCATTTTCAAATTGAGTTATTTGGGGTTTTTTTGCTATTGATTTGTATGAATTTCTTACATATTTTTGACATTAACCCCTTGTTAGATATATAGTTTGTGAATATTTTCTTCCATTCAGTAAGTTGCCTTTTCATTCTGTTGATTATTGCTTTGCTATACAAAAGTTTTTTGGTTTGACTTAATCCTATTTGTCTGTTTTTGTTTTTCTTGCCTGTGTTTTTGGTGTCATATGCAAAATGTCATTGCCAAGACCAATGTTAAGGAAATTTTCTCCTATGTTTTAGTATAGAAATGTTATGGTTTCAGGTCTTACGTATAAGTCTTTAACTCATTTTGAGTTTCTTTTTGGGTATGGTATAAAATGAGAGTCCAATTTAATTCCTATGGATGTCCAGCTTTCCCAACACCATTTACTGAAGAGACTATTTTTCCCCATTGTGTATTCCTAGCAACCTTGTGAAAACTTAGTTGACCATATATGTATGAGTTTATTTCTATTATTTCTATTCTATTATTGTCCAGTAATTTCTATTTCTGGACTTTCTATTGTGTTCTATTGGTTTGTATGTCTGTTTTTGTGCAGTACTGTACTGTTTCAATTATTATAGTTTTGTAATATAGTTTGAAATCAGGATGTCTTCAGCTTTGTTATTCTTTCTCAAGATCACTTTGGCTATTCAGGGCCTTTTGTGGTTCTATACAAATTTTAGGATTTTTTTCCTATTTCTATGAAAAATGGCACTGGAATTCTAATAGGGATTGCTTTCAATCTGTAGATAACTTTGTTCAATATGGACATTTTAGCAATATTAATTCTTTCAGTCTAGGAACATGAGATATCTTTCCATTTATTTGTATCTTCCTCAAGTTCTTTCACTAATGTATTATAGTTTTCAATGTATAGGTTTTTTACTTCTTGGTTAAGTTTATTCCTAAGTATTTTATTCTTCTTGATGCTGTTGTTATTTTTTTTAATTAGTAAAGTTGGGAAAAGAATATCTGGGCGTTTTCTGTACTATTCTTGCAAGATTTTTGTAAGTTTGAAATTATTTCAAAATGAAAAAATTAAAAGTGTATTGGTAGCATGTGCCATTTACAAGATATGACAAATAATATAGCAGTCAATGCCACAAATAACACAAATAATGATGATAACACAATAAAACTAAAAAATATAATAAGAAGTAGAAAATAATTGGGAGAATACTTACATTAAATTTCTTTTCTTTCATAACAAAGCTTTAATAAGCTATTGTAAAAGTTTTACATCAAGACATAGAGTGATACAAATCTATTTGGTGAAATTGGGATGATAAAAATTAGAAAAAACATTTTAAATTGGTGTTGGGGGGTTGTTGTGCAGAGAGATTTGGGAGAGATTACTCCAAAATAAATGAAGCTTGGCCAAATGTGCACACACACCCCTACTTAAATAAACTATGTAATGCATTCAAAGTCTGCAAGTCACTATCAGAGTTGTAGATGCAGATCATGGTAAATGCTCAATAATAAGTAAGTAACAAGCAATGAAAAGTTACAAAGCAACTGAGGGAGAAGAGACGAGACAGGACAGATAAATAGTGCTAGGGATATTTTAAAAAAACATCCTGAAGTAATTGATTCTGCCAGCTTAAGTTGCTCTCTGATTCTCCTTACACTGGTAAGAGTTGATTCTGACTGAGGCAGACCTTCAGAACTAGAGGCTCACTGAAAATAAAAATTGGAAAACTTAGTCTGCCATGGTAGAATGCATGAATGGAATACGGTAGAGTGCTTAGTAAGGGTTTATCTAAATAAACTTTTTATTTTAGATTAGTTTTAGATTTGCTAAAAGGTTGCAAAGGCAGTACAGAAAATTCCCATATACCACACACTGTTTCTCCTATTATAAACACTTTATTATGGTACATTTGTCACAATTAATGAATAAATATTGATATATTATTATTAACTAAAGTCTATATGTTACTCATATTTCCTTAGTCTTCATCAAATGCTTTTTTCTGTACCAGTTATATCCAAAATACTACATTAATTTGTCATATGTCCTTACACTCCTCTTGGCTGTGACAATTACTCAGACTTTCTTTGTTTTTAATGACCCTGTCAGTTTGGAGCAGTACTGGTCAGTTACTTTCGTTCAATGCCTCTCTATTGGGATGTGTCTTATGTCTTTCTCATGATTATCCTGGAATTATGTGTTTTGGAGACAAAACTCACTGCGGTTAAGCGCCATTCTCATCGCATCATATCAAGAGAACATATTACCAGCATGACTTATCACTGTTGATGTTAATCTTCATCATCTGGCAAGGTAGTGTTTGTCAGGTTTTCTACTGTAAAGTTACTCTTTTTCCCCTTTCCATACTGCAGCCTTTGGAAGAAGGCCACAATGCACAGTTCACACTTAAAGAGTGCAGAGTTATGCTCCATCTTTAATTATCTGGAATTCTTCTGCACAGGAGATTTGTCTATTGTCCCCGTTTTCTTGTTTATGCAATTCTTTATTTATATCAATACGAATTCCTGGATATTTATGTTATACTTTGGGCTATAATTCAATACTACTTAATTTATTTTGTTCCTTAGTCATTCCACCTTTGGCCATTCTGTTTCCCTTTGACATACTGTGCGTGTGTTTGTGTGTGCGTGTGTCTGTGTGTGTTTTGAGCACTTTCTTACCTTCAGACACTACAAGGTTGTCCGAGCTCCTCTTTGATATTCTCTGCCTTACCTCTAGAATCAGGCATTCTCTAAAAATCCCAAATTTTTTTAATGGGAATTATTCTAGAAAACAGTATTTGGGTGCTAAGCGTACCTGTTGCTACTAGATGTCCTTATTTCTAGGCTCTCTCAGCTAGTACAATAAGGAAATATATGTGTGTATATTAACCTTTGTATATACATATATCTATTAATATTTCTGCATATCCATCTGAATTTATATTAAACTAAAAATGAGTTTAAGTGGATATCTCCAACTCCATTCTTTCAGCAAATGGATCATTGTAGCCTTCTCTCATTTGTCTATATCTTCTTGCTCCAACAATGAGAAATTTGTCTTCCATCGTTCACCATCCATTTACTTCAATGTTCAATTCTACTACACCCGTGTGGTGGTTCCCATATCCCCGTGGGAAACGAATATTAATTCCGCTGCTTTATCAAGTCTGCTGCTTATGTGAAATTCCTTTGCCTTTAGTCTTACAGATTTCACTTATTTCTAAATTTCCTTAGGCCCAAACATTTCCTACCCGTCTTTTCAGTGAGGTTGCTTTGTATATGTTATATATAGTTAGACTCTTTTGTTACTATATATCTTCCATTCTATTAATAGGAACTCCTAAACTTCTGGATGATTTTTTAAATTTGCAGACATCAAAGTTCACTCTTTTTGCTAGGAAATCTATGGGTTTCAACAAATGCCTAGTATGTATCCATTACTTCAGTATCATGCAAAATAGCTTCACCACCCTTTAAAAAAGTTCTAATATTGAATATAGTACGTTTACTTACTGACTCTCTGGGATTCTACTAACTCAGGGAATGCTGCACATACATAACTAATATCTTGTTATGTCTTTGCCTATACATTGAAATTGTGAACAATTTTTTTCTTAGTAGCTTAGATTTCTTCTTTTAAAATGCTGCAGGAAATTTTGAATAAAGAAATTATATATTTTTGTGCCCCAAACAAAAAGATGTTCACAAATTTTATTTTCTACAATTTGGAATATGTTGTTTCTATAGGCAAACAAGGTCAAGCTTATAATTTTCATAAACGTAATTTTGCAAATCGTATAGCTAAAACTCCTTTTACTTAATGTAATGAATAGATGATGGTGGCATGCATAATGCAATTTTCACAAATGAAGTTAAATGTAAGTTCACATTTCTGTATTCAAGAAAAATATGAACTAACTCAATAAAGATGAGCAATATTAACCTTAAGGAGTTAATCATCAGAGTGAATGAGGGAAAATAGTATAATTAGCAATATGTGAAGGTAGTCATTAAGGTGAACCAAGGCACATAATATAGTTTGCAATATAATATAAACAGAAAACAAAGTTTCTACAGCAACACAAACTTTTCTCCAATGTACACATACTGTACTTTGGATGGCTGATGAGAGTGTTAAATTTAAAGTTTCTTATGCATTTGTGTAATAAGGGCATGCCAACATAGTTCTGAAAACAATAAGATTTATATATTCCCATTCAGAAGTATCTAGATTTGAAACCTTAACACTTAATTCTCTACATAGTTGACAACCCTAAAAATATGCTGACATTTCACATCAATGTCATGGAATTACATGTATCTTATTTATGGCAATGTTTACGAGCACTTTTATTGTTTTAGCTCATATGTTTTAGGACGCACATAGTATATGGTATTTGAATTTCATTTAAAAATTTTTATGGTTAAATCTAGTGGAGTGAAAACATAAAGTCATATATGAAGATTAGGAAATCAAATATCCAGCCTCAAATTCTTTCACGTAAGCGGTACTATAAAGTGATATTCTTCGCTCAACATGGACAATTGAATTGTTATTTTTTCTGGAAGGAAAATTTTTCTCTTTTGTTCTAGCTCAAGTAGTACACCCCAGTATAGTAGTTATATCTTTACTTTAAATTTCCTATTTATAAAATTGAAAAATGTTCAATGTCACACTAATCATCAGGAAAATGCAAATTAAAACCACAATGAGATATCACCTTACCCAAGTCAGAACAGCTTTTATTAAAAAGCCCCAAAACAATAGATGCTGGCATAGATGCAGAGAGAAAGGAATGCTTATACACTCTTGGTGGGACTGTGAATTAGTACAACCTCTATGGAAAACAGTATAGAGATTTCTGAAAGTATTAAAAGTAGTTCTACCATTTGATCTGGCAATCAAACTACTGGGTATTTAACCAAAAGAAAAGAAGTCATTTTGTCAAAAAGACACCTACCTGCATGTGAATTTTTATTGTTTCGCAACTCACAATTTCAAAGATGTGGAATCAACCCAAGTACACATCAATTCATGAGTGGATTAATAAAATGTGGTATATGTATACCATGGAGTACTACTTGTCCATAGAAAGGATAAATTAATGTCTTTTGCAACAATTTGGATGGAACTGGAAACCATTATCCTAACTGAAGTATCTAAAGAATAGAAAATAAACACCACATGCATTCACTATTAAATTGAAACTGATGAACACACATGTGTACAGAGGATAGTAAAACTCAGTGGAAATCAAGCAGGGTGGGGGAGGGGATTTGTGGAAACCTACCTGATGATTACAATGAACACTATCTGGGTGATAGGCACACTTATAGCCCTGACTAAAGCATTAAAAAAATGATCCAGGTAACCAAAAATTTCTGCCCCCATAATAGGCTGAAATTTTTAAAAATAAAACAAGGCTGTTTAAATGTTTACACTTACACTTTACAATCATTTGTATATTATTATTAATAAGATTTTTGTGAATATACTATGTTGGTGATAACTACTTGTGTTTTATGTATGGAGAAAGAAGTAAACACATAAGGTCAAACAACAATGACAAATTGGCAGCATAGTAGTTACTCAGGATATCAGCTTTAAAGTTCATTATTTATAGTAGGTGGGGAAAAGTAGTGGAAAGTAGTGGAAAAAAAATCTTACATGTTATTTCGTATTCACACATTTTATTCATGTAGATACCAACCCTTATTCATTTTGATTAGGAATTTACAATTGAGGCTGGGTGCAGTAGCTCACACCTGTAATCCTAGCACTCTGGGAGGCCAAGGCAGGAGGATCACTTGAGGCTGGGAGTTTGAGGCTGCAGTGAGCTATGATGAGGCCACTACACTGCACTCCAGCCTGGGCGACAGAGCAAGACCCTATCCCAAAATAAATAAATAAATAAAAGAATTGACAATTGAGTGCCGAGCACATTCTAGAGAATCCTATCGGCTCTTTATTTCAAAGAGAAATGGGAATTTTTGAGATTTAAATTATTGAGAGATTTTGCTCATTGCATCAATAAAATAGAAAGAGTTTAAAAGAGGCTTTAATTTTACTAATTTATCTGATTTATCTGTTCCCAAATTCAGTGCTCTCAAATATTTATTTCATTTGGAATTATATTGTGATAGAGACAGAAGGATCAATCTTTAAGTGAGTTTAACGTGAAGTCTCAAAATTGAACCATTTTGGAATTAAACTCTCAATGGCGTATAATTGAGCATCTGATATCTCTTATAATTCAATTCGAATAGGCAAAATAAAAATATAAAAATCTTACCAAACATTACAGAAAGCATAGATTTACATTTATCCTTTAAACTGTATTTCTTTAATAAATACATGTATAGAGTCAAAGGACTTGAAAATGAGGGTAAGAGTTAAAATTTCTCTTCAATTAAAAATGAAACAAAATAAATAGTGGTAAAAACAAGTATAGATAGCATTAATACTTTGGCATATTCTAGCATGTAGAGATGCTCTTGTTGTGGTACAAATGTGAATTGTTTCATTCATGTTGTTATGAAAATGAAAATACATGTGTTATGATACGAGTTTTAAAACAAAGATGTCCAATTTCAGAGGGAAAATATCATCCCTCACGAAGACAATGATAAATATTCAAGTTTTCCTTCATGAAGTTAATATTTTTTGTCTAAGTCAACATACTTTACCATTTTTAAACTTTTCTCATCATATTTTTGACAGCAGGTTTTCCAATTTTGACAGCTCTTTAAAAGTAATTTTAACAGCCGAGTGATTTCTCTTCTAAGCAAAGTCAGATTATGTGAAATGTCAATGTGAAAACTATACACTTTGACACATAATCATTTTTAGTTGAATTTACTTATTAATTTTGCTTGCTCTTACTAATAAAACATAAGTGCTTAGCTAATTGTATTGCTTTTTGAAATGTTTTAAAGGTATTTAAAATTGTATCCTTTTCACTACAAAATGTCTCATTTTATCACAATCAGTTGCCCTTCCAAAAATGAAGAGCGGGAGTAGTAATGCTAAGCAGATAAAAGACAATTGAAAGACTGAATAAAATGGCTACTGTAAAATCAACATACAAGCCTGTACTGGCCTAAACCAGGATGGAGGTATAACTGAATCCCCCGAGGACCTTTTATAAAATATAGGCATGCCCCTGCTCCACTTACCCACACAACCCTATCCCCACAACACTCATACCTGAGATTCTAATATGTTCCCAGGGCAAGAGGACAAAGAATACCTTTCCACCCATCCACCCTCTTACCTGGTTGAAAACCCCTGGAAGCAGTTTGAATAAAAACTGGTAACTTTCCTAACTGAATTAGTCTAGTTGATTTCTTCAACCTTTTATGTCACAAAGTGTTACAGGAGGT
Organism: Lepilemur septentrionalis; assembly: GCA_963573855.1. Lineage (NCBI taxonomy): Eukaryota > Metazoa > Chordata > Mammalia > Primates > Lepilemuridae > Lepilemur > Lepilemur septentrionalis. Next base: position 54,773 of record CAUYMX010073809.1, on the reverse strand, counting down.
GATGCAATTATCTGGTAAATATAAATAAATAGATTTTCAGTTCAAAAATTATCTTTTCTTTGTTACATTTGCTCTACCCTCCTGTTGCATTATCACTTTGGGCGTTGAAAGCTTATTTATTTCTTTGCAGAATGACATTGTCATAATTTTAAAGAAAAATAAAATTTTACAGAAGAGGATTTTATTTTAGCTAATGATCCACCACTAAGTGCTAAATTTCATCTGACCATTATTCTAAGTAGAATTAAATTTTCATCTAATGTGTACCATAAGAAATTCTAATAAACCTTGAAAATTTTAGAAAAATCAGACCAGGTACAGTGGCTCATGTCTGTAATCTTATACTTTGATAGGCTGAAGCAGGAGGATCACTTGAGCCCAGGAGTTCAAGACCAGCCTAGGGAACATAGCAAGATTCTATCTCTACAAAACAATAAGAAAATTAGCTGGTATGTGCCTGTAGTCCCAGCTACCCAGGAGGTCGAGATGGGAGAATTGCTTGAGCCCAGAAGTTCTAGGTTACAGTGAGCTATGATCAGGCCCCTGCACTCCAGCCAAAAAGTCAGATTAGTTTTATTGGATAAATTCACTCAGAAATATGCATTGTCTCAACTGGTTAATTGGATTCTAAACTCTCCCACGTCCACAGTCATTTAAGAAATACTCCATCTTACTTTGAATGAGTAGATTTGCCCTAAGGGAATTAGGAGTATTAATTACATTTTGCAGTATTAACAAGTAAACAAAAACCAGTCACAATAACAAAATCTGGGACTTGGAAGTTCATTTAAGCCATTTAGTCCAACCTCCTAGTACATAACATCACTGAGAGGTTGTGCCCCGTCTTCTGTTTGATTCCTGTGCTCATGGAGAGTAGATTACCACCATATGAGGTAACACATTCTATTTTTCTGGGAAGCTTTTAATATTAGAAAATTCTTCCTTATATTACAGAACTTCCATTTACCATCAAACAATTTTCATTTGTTGGCCTTAGTGGTTCCAGCTCCAATTATGCCATTCACTTTTTGTGTTCTAATGTATTTGAGTATACAGAAATAAGATTTACAATTTTGATGGAAAGTTGGCTCTGAAATAACAATGGTCATGTAAAAAGATAACTAAACAAATGTAACTATGAACCAAATTCTAGAAAAAATAAAAAGTTATACTAGAAAGTTAATGTAATCAAAAGAAAAACATTCCTAAGCCATGTACAATATTCACATAGTCAAAAATATGTAACCACAAAATATTATTTTTTAACAGCTTTATTGAGACATAATTCACATACCATAAAGTTCTTCTTTTCAAAGAGTAAAATTTGATGTTTTTAGTATAGTCATAGAATTGTGCAACCATCACCATTATCTAAACTTAAAATGTTCTCATCACTCCAAAAAGAAACCCGTACCCATTAGCAGTCTCTCTCCTATTTTCTCCTCTCCCAACTTCTGGAAGCCAATAATCCACTCAGTATCTCTAAAGATTTACCTATTCTAGACATTTTTAATAAATGGTGGCCTTTTGTGGCTGGGTTCTTTAACATAGCACAATGCTTTCAATGATCATACGTGTTGAATATTGAAGTATTGATATATAGCATATATCAGTACTTTATTGTTATTGCCAAATAATATTTCTTTGGTAGACATAACATATTTTGTTTACCATTTATCTGTTGATGAATGAACATTTGGGTTGTTTCTAGCTTTTGGATATTATAAATGATGCTTCCATGAACATTTGTATACAAGTTTTTGAGTGTACCAATAGCACCAAAAATTACTATATTTTTAGCTGGATAATATGGTAACCTATTTTCAACATTTTGAGAAATTTTCAAACTGTTTTACAAAGTGGCTGAACCACTTTACAATCCCACCAGCAATGTATGAGAGTTTCAACATCTTCACACCCTTCTCAATATCTGTTATTGTCTGTTTTTTTTTTTAGCCACCCTTGTGTATATTGTATTTCATTATAATTTGATTTACCTTTCCACAATGACTAATGATGTTGAGCATCTTTTCATGTGCTTATTGGCCATTTGAATGTCTTCTTTGGAGAAATGTCTATTCAAATCTTTTGAACATTTAAAAACTGGATTATTTTTTATTGTTGAGTTGTGAGAATTTTTACATGTTATGGATATGTATCCCTTATCATATGTATAATTCATAAATATTTTCTTCCAAAGTATGGGTCAGAATATTCTTTTAACCTATAATGTTAATGTAATTATATTTTAGACGAAAGCTATGGGAAATGATGGGCGTGCGTGTGTGTGTGTGTGTGTGTGTGTGTGTGTGTATGCACATTTGTATGGATTTGGGGAGGATGTTGATTCACCCAGCAATTACTTGCACTTGAGAATAGAAAACAGCAAATCCAGTTCTTGCAATGGAGTGATATGATTGTTTTCATATTATGTAAATAATATGAAGTTGGTGAAAAGAAATTTTTAGTGCCCCTCAGTTTTTCCACACTTCCTACTCTGTCTCCTCTACTCTTCACCCTTTAGTCTACAGATGTGTAGTAGGGAGCTGAGACAGAGAGAAATTGTACATTTCCTAAAATGCTACTGCAATGACAAAATAAAAACTTGTCTTCCAAAACCGAAGTTAAAAGAAACAAGTAAATTTGACAAAGACTTTCGCAAATTAGCTTTTGGTAAAAGGATCTTTCTCAAAATGTAGACGAATACAATTTTGTCATGAAATATATTCCTCAGGCTTTTAGAAGGAAACAAAAAATCTAGAAAATTTAAAGATTTTTATGATGACAACTAGCAAAAATCTATGTCAGTGTGAAATGCTTATTCTATGTTAACAGAATACATTTATCAGGTGATGGTTCTTGAAACTCTCTTGGGTCTTACTCTTATAGACAGTAGGAAGCAATAATGCATGTGTATGTGCCCTTATTCATTCTTAATTTCACAATTTAAAATTGCACTTATTTAACATCCATATATTATATACTTATTATGCACAAGCACAAAATATAGCCATGAACAAAGCAGGCACAGCCCTGGTTCAATTCTCTCAAGAGTCCCAATTCAATTGATAAGTCCCATCCCTGGAAACATTTCTAGCACAGTAGAACTTTATTAATGTTTGTTCATGTTTGGGGACTAAGTTATTTGATATGTATACAAAACAGAATAAGAGAAATGCCCTGCCTTCAATAAGTTTAAAGTATATTTATAATAAGGGACAGAAAATAAACAGGTATTTTTACCAAATGTGTGTCATGATACGGGTAAGTATGTCACTTAACCGAGTCTACGGAGATGAAAGTTGTTAAAGAAGACTTAGTCAAGAAAGTAGCATCTATGCTGAGACTTCAAGGACAGAGGTTGAAAAGTTGAAAAACAAGTAAAAGTGTACTGGACCAAGGGGAAAGGAGGTGTAAAGGTTCAAAGAGGAAAGAGATTATCACATATTCACACATTCCTTCTAATTACAATTTTAAGCATTTTAGGCTAGGTAAATTATCACTGACAAAATAAGATGAAAGAGACAAAATCCTTGACATCATAAAGCATGCATTTTAGTGGGAGAGGCAAAAAATAAACAAGATAAATAAAATATACAGATTAGTTAAATGGCGAGGAGAAAAATAAAGGAGGAAGGATCATAGGAAGCATGAAAGACTGGTTGAATATTTGGTAGCATGATCAGGGAAGGATGCATTAATATTTGCACAAGGGAAGGAAGGAGTGTGTGTTTGTGGGTGTGGCTGGGGAAGAGAAGCATTCCCAGCAGAGGGAATGGGAAATGCAAAGGTCCTGAGACAGGAACAGTTTTGGTATCTTTGAGAAACAGGAGGCAAAAGTGGCCAGACAGACCAGTGGAGGAACAGAGTACACAGATTTAAAGTCAGAAAGGAAAGTAGGGCCTTGTGTATCTTTGTAATGATTTTGGCTTTTAGCCTGAGTGAGATTTAAAAAAATAGTGAGAGGTGGAGCAGAAAAATGAGATCACCTGAGTTAGATTAGAACATTTCCTTGCTACCAGTTGATGGAAAACTAAAGAGAGACAAGGGTAGAAGCAGAGGCTATTGTAATAATCCAGGTGAGATATGAGGAGTGACTTAGATCTGGGTTAAGTCAATTATGGCAATTATAGTCTTAAGAAGTAAATGGATTTGGGATATGTTTTGAAAATAGCACCAACAAAAGTTACTGATAAAGTGGGTGTTGTATGTGAAAGAAAGTTAACAGCCAAAATTCCAATTCTAAGGAATTTTGATTGGTGCAATTGGAAGAATGGAGTTACCTCTCCCTGCAAAGGAAAAGACTAGGTAGAGGACAGCTTATGGGAAAATAACAAAGTTCATTCCAGACACGTTGAATTTAAGATGTGTATTTGCTATCCAAGTAGAGATATCTTATGGGCAGTAAATAATGGAATTCAGAAAAGAAATATGAACTGATGATTTATATTTATGTATTTGTTTATATAATATGTTTATGAATAAATTATACTTTATATCTTTTGTATGTCTGTATATCTTACATATTATTATATTAAACATACACTTGCATATTGTATCAGTATATTAATGGCAATGAAAGCCTTGGGAAGGATGGAGTTTAACAAATTATTAAGAATAGAAAAAAGAAGTGATAGGAGTACTGAGCCTAGGGACATTGTAACATTTAGAAGCCAGGGAGATTGGGAGGAAGTAAAAAATCTGAGATGGAGCATCCAGAGAGGTAGGAAAAACAAACAAACATAAAACATATCAATACCGTAAGTTTATTGTCTTGGGAGCTAAGTAAAGAAAGTGTTTTAAGAAGGAGATAGTGATAAATTTTGTCAAATGTTAGTGAGAGTTCAAGTAAGATGAAAACCGAGAATTAACCATTGGGTTAGCAAAGTGGAGTTCATGGGTGACCTGGATAAAAGCAGCTTCAGTTGAGCTCTGGTGTTGAAAATCAGTTTGGAATGGATTCAAGAAAGAATAAAAGGCAAGAAATTGGGAAGTGCATGTAGAAACAGCTTTTGCCAAGGAATTTTATTGTAAAAAAAAAAGAGAAAGAGAGAGAAAGCAAGAACACCAAAGATCGTAAAGAAAATGAGCCAGAAGGAGAAGTGGGTGAAAAGCAAGGCTTTGAGAAATGGAAGCCAGGGCAGCATTTCTACGTGCTGTGTGAATCACCCAATATTGAGGAGAATATGTGTAGTGCAAGAAAGACAGGAGAGAATTTCTAGAACCACATCTTCACGTCGGTGGGAGAGGAAGAGAATGTAGTACACAAGTAGAGGGATAGATAGCCTTTTCTAGACATGTGGTAATAAAAGTTCAAATAAGTTAGCACAAATTGACTTAGGCCAATAGATGTTGAGGTAGGAACTCATGGAAAGTCTCTTCTGTTTGCTTCAGTTTTCTTAGTGAAGTAGAAATCATGATCAACATCTTAGGATAAGGATGGGGAAAGAAGTGCGGGAGATTTGAAGAGAACGTGTAAGATGATCTTCTAAGTCTTACAAACGAGCTAAAAAATATAGTAGTATTGCTAGACCGCATAAAGGAACCGCTTGAGATGAGTGATCCCAAATTTAAGGTGAGGTCAACATTGTTTTGTGTATTTTTTTCTCAACTGCATTCAATTACAAGTAGACAAATGCAGAGTAGGTTGAGGGTTTGATTTAGCAAAAGTTGTACTTTGTCCGGCAGAGCATAATGAAACAAGAGTGGAGCAAAGGAGTGGATGGTGTTTGCAGGGTTGTGATTATCACTGACATAAGGTCTTTAGAAAGTCCTAACCAGTTTAAAACAAGGACACAGTTTAAGCACCTTTGGATTTCGTCAATTGCTAAGTTTTATGGTATTCCTTAACGACACAGAAAAAAACCACACAGTTTTATGTGAGCCTTTCCATTTTTTGCTTCTAGAAAAGTTGTTTTATTCTCTGCTAGTCTTTAAACTATATCATTTGAAAAGCAGAGTCCCCCATTATCAATAGAAGTACTATGATGTGGGCTGCTCCAGAATAGTAGAAAGTTTAAAAAAAAACACAAACTTAAAATCAAACAACCAGTAATGTTAAATTATCTCTGAGTGCACATTATTTAGTTCCTCATTAATGTAATTGTTTTCCAGTAAAAGTGAAATGTGCAATATGCAAATTAAATAATATTATGTGTCAGAGTTTAAAAGAAATACTCATTTAACATTGGAATAGTTTTTTTTTCCCCCAGGAAATCTTGTTCATTTATTTTGTGAGAATTTTTGTTTGTCGCTATTTGTTCAAAACATAATAGAATTGTGAGACCCAGTGCCTGCTGGCAAAGTTGGAATAGCTGTCAGCAGGAAATGGCAAACTAATAATAAGTGCTGGTAAAATATTTATATTATAGTTTACTGGGAAGCTGAATGTAGTTTTGTATTTCATTAGTGCTTGAGGCAGTACATAGTAACATATTTGTGCTCCAAAATAAGTGGATAGAATTCTAAATGCTGTAGTAACTTATCTTTTAACTATCTGCTGGGGAAAAAAATAATAATAGTAAAGCCTTTTATTAGTTGAAATTTAAGAAATTTTAAACACGGTTTACAGGGTAGTAATTAGCAGCATCTCACATTCAGTGTTACTGGACACTAGGCTGCTAGATCAACCACTTCTGTATGTGGACCAGTAATTTAGCTCTGGTTCATAATTTTCAATAACAGAGCTATTCAAGAGGGAGGGGTGGTCTTAAACCACCAGAGGACTCAGAAGTATGATGATGTTCAAGTACAACACTGTGTTTATGTACTCCCCAAAGTGTATCAAAGCTCAGATCCAGAGAAATAAAAGAAAAGTCAAACAAAACAAGCATTAGACTGCGTAAAATAAGGTATGGACAAGGCAAACAGGTGAGGCATTGTTTAGGTGGCTAAGGTAGATCAGTATCTATTCTTGCAAGCCAGGAATCCTGCCTGCTTTCCTCTGGGACTCTGCAGATCATCTTACGGCTTGCAGACAGACTGTCGCCTAACCCCAACTGACAGACAACCTATTTCACCCCTGTAAAAATCATATCCATCTTTTTTCTTTGTGGTTCACTAAAGGGAGAAAAAATATAATGGCCAAAATAATGCCAGATTGGTTTTACCACTCTTTAACATCCCTGTTCGTTAACTTATTAATAGTTTAAAAAAGAAAGACAGATTCCTAATTTCTCTTTCATATATAATTTTAACCTACTCAAAAAAATGCATACACATAGTGAATATAATGATATGTTGCATGTATGTGTATGTGTGTGTTTGAAGAGGTAGCCAAATTTTTCTAAATAGTAAATATATGTAAATTGGCACATAATAAATGCTCAATAAATATTAACTAATATAATATTCCTATCATAGTAATGTTTAAAACCTAACAAAAAGATATACAAAGAACCAGTCAGCGACTGAGGAAATAGCTGTTTATGTTCACCATCTAATTCATAGAATGGAGGCAATATTTCAACAATTTCGAAAACATGTTTGACAAGCTCATGTTAGCTGAACTTTGAATAAACAAGAGAAAGTCTGATTGTTTGTTTTGTAACATAGTAACATCAATTTGTCCTGTTCTGATAAACTACAAATTCATGCATGACTTTTAGTATTCCTGTACAATGCTTTAATTTCAATGGGAAAATCAAAATCAGAAGAGTTTTCTCCAAAAGTATACTTTAAAGTATTTAAAATATTATACTTTAGTTATATTAAAAGTAATCAAAACATAAAATCTGTCTTCTAGTTCTATCAAATTTAGAAGGTCATACAGACTTTCATGCAAATTGATCATTATAGGTAATATTTTTACAGTTAGAATTCTTGTTGTTTTTTTTTACTTCATAAGTTTAGCTCAAGAGAAGAATGTTTTACTGATGTAAAAGCAATGGTAATTGATATAATAACAAAAGCTCTGAGTAAAGAAAATTACAGCAAAGCCCACTTATTAAAATAAAAACTATAACAAAATGTACATGATCCTCCTGATTCTGCTTTGGCGAATGAGACACATTTTGTATGTAGCATTCTTGAGTATAGCATTTATAAAGACTTATAATTATTCATACATATGTAAGTTACAGATTTCAATGTATTCATATTTTCATATCAAAACCCATTGTGCTCTTTTTTCATCCTGTTAGTTGACTAATAAAAGGAATGGCAATTTTGACATCATATTAAAAATACTAAAAGTCAAGACTGAGATCCTTATTTTAGTGGTTGTAAAAAAAAAAACTTGCCTGAATTTTGAAAGTGGAAAAGGTCATATTTTGTAGACTGGTACATATCATATCTCTGAGTAATAAGAATATGTCTTTTCATCACTGCTACAGTTTTCTGCTCACCTTTTTATGGTGGAAGAAATGTAATTTACTTGTCAGATTAAAATGTTTGATATAAATCCTTATCCTATCAACTAGTATTTCTGAAACACTATATAATAAACAAATAGCATGTTTAATTAAACAACTACTTCACTCATAACTGAACAAAAGAGTATTATTATGTTAATTTAATAGCAAGCCTTATGACTAGAATTTAAAGAAAATGTTTTCAACTCAGCAAGAAAGTATGATTGTACTAATTTTAAATCAAACCACATAAGAATGTAAACAAAATTATTTTAAGTTTCTGCCTTCAGCACATAAAAAATAGTTTTAAGAGTTAAAACTATATGATTTAGAAAATATTACTTTATATTAAAATTTCTTCAACCTATTAATCTACATGCAAAGCTAAATTTAAAAGTCAATTAACAGTTTACTGTAATGTTAAAAACTTACTTTACATATAAATAATTGTGACTTTTACCAAGAAAGGGATTTATTCTACTTTTGTGTATGACTAATTTTTCGGAGCTACAGGTTAGCAATTCTAAAATATGTTAGCTCAATTCTAATAAGAATCAAAATATGGTGAGGTAAATGCAAATGAATAATTAGGCATACTATACTGTATATGATTAGATATGTGTGTATGTCTAAAATGTATATATTTAAATCTATAATATAAATGATTGTTTGAAAGTCAAGGATTAATTTTATCTTCAAACTTCAAAATACAAAATAATAGATTTGCTGTAATCACTCAAAGGCGCTTGGTGCTGTAGGTCAATCCATTTTTGCAATTTGTAGGATCAAAGAAAAATTAAAAAAATTGGATTCTGACGTCATCAAAGCCATAAGTTGTTTGTTAAAACATGCATTGTTAGCATTTTAATTATCTCTATTTGTGTTTGTTTAGTTAGATAAACAGATGAAACATTTCTGATCCAGATGTGACTACCTCAGAGCTGTCATTTACCTTTCAAGGATCATAGAATTTTTGCTTTTAACACATTCCCTTGAGTACCTACATGTTTTCATTATAAACCAGTAGTTGAGAAAACACGTCAGACGCTAAATTCAAAATCTACCATGCAGGAAACATGGGGAAATATAACAACTGTTTTGGGGAAAAAAGTCTTGAAGTCAACTTGCATAAAATCCTAAACGATTTGCCAATGAATTTTAATTAGCATTTATATTATACATAACTTCTAATGCTAAATAATTTTGTCTTAACTACTGTAAGATAGGAATTATTTTTAACAAATATGCACAAAACCTTAAACTAAAATGCCCATGTTCTATAACATAAACATTTAATGATAAAAACAGAATTTAGTAATACTGATTTATGATATGAAACAAAAGGAGTAAAAAAGTTTAAAGTCTAGAGCACTTAAGCCCTTTGAATAATGAATATATTATATGAAATCTCATACAGAACATGCAGCACTCAAGGTAATAATTTCTTATATGAATATTCAATAACTTGTATGTCCAAGTAGAATAAAAACTTGGAAATTCTTTAACAGGATCACATTGATTAAAGCAGATAAAAATGAAAATTTTAGGATGGTTCTGTAAAGGTTAAAAAAACTTGAATTGTTTTCTCAGTAATGCTTCCACATCTTCATCAATCAACTATTATTCTTAAATATCAAAAAATTATTTATATAATACCAACAATATAGTCAATAAAAAGCTATATGCAAATATAAATAATGCCAGATGACTGAGATTATAATGCATAATATTGAAACTATTTCATCATAGTTTTTATATGACTACATACTTAATAATATATTTCTATTTAATATAATAAAATAATATAATTCCATTTTCTACTTTTTACAATGTATATTTGCAAACATTTTCTCTCACAGAATTGTTTAATTAAATAATATGTATTTCTAATTAAAGAACAACATAGTTGCAGACATCATTTTTCAACATTTATTTATTTAATAAAGGCTAAAGTTGGTTAGGCTAGCATAGAAACTAAAATTATGATGTTATTGTGAACTCTCTAACCTCCTTTAATTTGCAAACAGGTCATTATACGAAAAATTATAAAATGCACTAAAAAAGCAGTTGGAAAACAACAAATATTTCATGTAAGAATTATTAATTAGTGTTATAACCACTAAAAACAGAAGTACATACATGAGTATATAATCATCTAATGAATGTTAGGGTCTTCAGTTCCACTTAATAACTAAAATGGTCATTTAAGAATGCATCTAAATGTGTATCAAAAAATCATTATATTAAATATGGATAATAAAAGCATACTTTGATCCCTAATAAAAATATCAAAGTAAAATGCCAATTTCATGTATGTATATTATGAGAAATAATTAACATGCTGATTTCTTACAGAATAGTATCAATGTAATTGAAAATACTCTCAGTGGAAAGGAAACCATTAACATACACAGCCAGTCTCCAACAGATCATTTGTATTACTAACATGTGTTGTGTAGAGTGCTATTTGTTATCAATTTAAATTTGTTAGGTAAAGTGTAAAATAAGCAGGAAATTTAGATCTATTTCCTTAACCATGATGAGTAAACATCATCATGAAAACAATGGAAGTCTTTTCGTTTGGGAAGACCCCAAGAATCCATGTGCTGACTGGGTTTAAATATAGGGAACTCTGTCATCAGGGAAGTGGAACTTTAGAAAAAGCATATTTTGGAGTATCATAGCAAAGCTTACACTGTGTGTAAAGTTTCACGTCACAGCAATTCTTCATAGAAAAAAATCTTAAATCTAAGATTGTCAATCCACTTCTTTTCGAGTGTTATAGTCACTTAGAAATAGTAGTTAACAATGAAAAAAAATCTCTTAAAAGCATTGACTTTTATACTTCATTCCAACAAAACAATTCACTGTTTACTTATTTTACAGTTAATCTCCATGCTAAATCTGAAAGTGTGCTCTCAATAACAACTATAATAAAAGAATGTTGGGATAATGACACAAGACGATAAAAGCAAGGAAAACGCTCATTTGAGGATGTAGTCTCTTTCACATATATGAACTCTAAGTAGAAATGAAGTAGGATAAATGCTTCAAAAAAAGTTACCCAGAGAATTCCTATAGAATAAAAACTTATCAAAAGGTAGTAGAGCAGTGGGCCCCATGTCTAGTGCCGGTATACCCAGCCACACAGGAGGTTGAGGCAGGAGGATCGCTTGAGCTCAGGCATTGGAAGCTGCAGTGAGCTATGATTGGCCACTGAACTCCAGCCTGGGTGACAGAGTTACACCCCACCTCCTAAAAAAAAAAAAAAGATCTTAGAAAGCCATCCTAGATTATGATCCCTGTTGACCTAGATTATGATCCCTGTTGACAAAGACTTTCTAATATGAGATTTATTGCTCTATAAAACTAAGTACAAGTTAAGTTTGTAGGTTAGAGTTAAGTAATAGAGATGAATCATAAAAGTTAGTTTTGTTAGTGAGTGTTTGGTTGGTTGGTTGGTAAGATAATGCTATATGTTTAGCAAATCCATTTCTTTCCCCTCCTAAATATACAACTAAATTACCTTCCCAAACCTCCCTTGCAATTAGGCTGGGCCTTGTGACTGACTTCAGGACAATGGAATTAAAGAGCTATCATGTAGAATCTCCAATAAGCTTTCTTCCCTCCCTAGCCAATGCAAAGCATCCAGTAGAAGGCTCCAAGGCCCTAAAAATGGCAGAGTCACTCCCAGGTCCCTCAATGACTGAGACTGAATGGGACAAAGATTCACCCCTACTCTCCACCCAATTTACACTGGAATATGACATGAGGGAGTAATAAATCTTGTCAGTATTGAGCCACTGAGATTTGGGAGAAGCTAGAAGATTATTCATTAATTTATTCCTTAAATATAATGAATAATAAGGAATTATAAGGGATAACAATAAAATCTGGGACTTCAGGAAGGAGAGCAAAGGTGGTAACTGTATTGGATGTAAATATTAGAGTAGGAGTAGTATTATATGATCTCAAGTATTCTGCAATTGGTCCCTGTCAATGTTTTTGCTTCCCCAATCATCCTGAATCTGTGTAATCTTATTATGATAATGTTATTATCACTCCTAATGATAAATGTTAAAGCAATATTTTCCATTCATGTCTTACCATACTCTGGGCATAATGCTAAGAACTTTAAGTGAATTATCTCATTTAATTTTGAAGTGATCCTATGAGGGAGTTGTAATAATAAACTCATTGTACAGAGGAAATTGATTATAAAAATAAAGATGATCTCACAGCTAATTAGTGAATCCAGAATTCAAAAGGTCCTTTTGACTCTAGGGCTATTCTCTTAATGTAAAACATTGCATTGTGGATAATATTTGACCCCAATAAATTATTGTTTGAACAATGGTAATTTACTTCAACTACTCTCCTGCCCGTGTAGCTGTATGTTCATTTTTTATGTTACAGAAAAGGCTGACAGGAAGGGCTGAACTTGGCAAATATATTATAATCTTGGATTTGCCCCTCATACTGGAAACTTTACAACCTGATTTTATCAGTATGCCAAAAAATTATTCTTCTATCAAAGGTAGATACACTGTAAAGAAATCACTAAAGTTTTGGCCTAGAAATCAAGTTATTTATTTATGACAAATAAATAAGAAAAACCTCACTAAATGCCTGGAACATTGCTCATTTAATAGTAACTGCCATTATAAATAGTATACTTGAAATTTGTGTGATTAGTGTATTTTCTAAGAGCAGAGCTACTTTGAAAGCCAAATAATAATCAGAATATTGCTTGAAAAACATAGATTCAGAATGAGGATTTTTTTATGGATAGAATGTTCAATAGCATCAAGTTTCAATAGCCTGATCTCATTCACAACAGTAATGGCCTTGCCATTGAGACTGAAGTCCAATGCAATGCAGCCTCCTCCCTCATCTCTGAACCATATTTCAATAAGTTTTTTTCCTACCCTGCTTCTTTCTGACTTTTCTTTATCTGCTTTCATGGCTGAAATTCTTTCCATGGATATGTTAATACCTTATATTAGTTTAAGTCAAACCCTGATGCACAGGAATTAATCTGTTCTTTTAAAAAACATTGCACATGTTTGTGCTGATCTGTTTTGTTTTGATCTTGAAGTTTAACAATCAAAGGACAATCTCATCTTGTGTCCTTTATTTCAAATTTCTTGCTGGTGCCTCTCTCAGGATAATCTGTAAGAACCAACAGGAATTGAAAAAATTAGTTCCAGGATAAGATAATGCACACTGAAAAATCCTGGCCATTTATGAGAAGTGAGTGAGGATAGTAACAGCTGTTCTCTTTTTCTTTCACTTAAGGTAGAAGCAGAATATCCACAGGATTCAGTTAATCGTCATAACACGCATCTTGACTGGTGAGGCAAAGCTTTCCAAATTCCTCCTAGAAGAGGTATCATGTCTCTTTATAATGCTACAAAACCCCATACTATGCAAAGAACTGCTGGACTCAAAGGAGGTGTGGCCCAGAATAACTACAAGCTGTTATACAGTGTCAGGGAAAGATGACGCTACACCAGTTGCACCCCATCAATGAAAAAAGCTAAGTTTTTTCAAGCTTTATGCTGCCACAGTACCGTGCACTTTGAGAGCAAAGGGAGATAGTAAATACAATAATGAGGCTAATAAATCCATCAGGGTGCTTTAAGAATGGAATGATTCAGTCAGAAACAATTTTTATTCCTTTATTATTATTTCTTCTTTACCTGTGTAGTGAGAGGATAGAAAAATGACCAAAAATTCAGATATGGGAGAGATCTGGATGAACTTAAAAACCTATCTAGTAGTTTATAGAGTCTGGAAGATAACTGTAGCAAGAAGTATTTTTAAAAATGCTGAAGCAACTTTCTCTGGAGACACATCATGAGCACTGCAGGGAGTGTTGTTTCTCCCCAAATGCCTTTCTGCCTGGATCCAGCTACTTTTTCTTGAGTTGGAGAACTCATACTTGAAAACCTCTGATTGATAACAGCACAGCAATAATCCTTTGATTCGATGTGGATGATCATGTCAGCCTTCATTGTACTGACCAATGAAAAACCTCTGAAAATAATAACACAAATAGGACAAGGAAATACATGATCAGTACAGAAAAGACAAAATTCCTTAATTATAAAAAGAGATTAAAATGAGATTACAAATAAATTTTTAAAGCATAATACTGTTTGTAATTTTTAAATTGTTACAGTATTTTACTATGTTGTTAAGTTTACCGAATTTTGTTTTTATTAGAATTAATTTAGTTGGTAATAAAATGAAGGAAATTCCATTAAAATAAGCATTGTCTATGGTATCACTATAAAAATTCAGTAAAATCTCAATATTCAAGCTATTTCATTAATCAAAAAAAAACACATGTGAACAATTGAGCATATGCAAAGTTACCCCCAAAATATGATTAAAGTAATAAAAGAATTGTTTAAATGCCAAGTGATTTTTGAAAAAAAAAATTGTTACAGATCATAAAAATCTAATTGTCTTACCCTATTCAATTTTTAGCAACTGTGCAATTGTAAAAGATAAGACACAGCAAACCAAACTCAGCAACTATCATATGGTTTCACTTGATTCTGCTTAATAACAGTTTCTTACAATCAGCAACAAGGTGACTATGTTAATGGAGAGAAATCAGAAGAAAAATAAAATTCTAAAATAAAAATATATATATATTCCAAAGGACAAAAACTGAATAGATATCTAACAAAACACCTGAAATAAGAGATAATTACTATTTGACAGAAGTAATAAATGAGAGAAAAATCAAAGAGGAACGAAAACTTTATTATGTCACCACTACTGGTAAACAATAGCCTGGGGTATTTGTCTAAAAGCTGTACTTTTGGACAATGGCTTTTGGTTAGTGGTTTTTCAAACTTATAACTTAATAGTATGTGTATAATAAATAAATAATGGAACATTAAACTTTTCCTAAGACTCTTAAAAATTACTTTCAAGAAAGAATCTCAAGCTTGATTACAATGGTGGAGGAAGCTTCCATTTTAGAGAAGAACTTGTTAGTCCTATGTAATTATATTCCCAGGGAAAAGATTTGAATTTCAAGTCCTAAAAAGTCATTATCATGAGACTCGACTTTGTCATCTAACTGCAAATTTTATCAGGGGTTTATTTTCTAAAAACAGGAAATCAAAAGGAATAAAGTTACAATCTTTTCTCGAAATATATGGGAAACATGGTGCCTGTAGTTCATTATTTTGGTGAGACATTTGGTTTGTCTTGTCTACAGCTATTGAACAGAGTAATACACCAAGATAAAGACACATTTAAGCTTTTACATTTTTCAATCAGAAAAATGTAGATCCCATGAATTACCTGTACTGTTTCATAGGTAGCACCTGTATTGCTGCCACACATCTGTGGAAGCACAGTATCAGCCAACTATTAATCAAGGTTCACTTCCCTTCAAAGTGACTGATGATCCACTGTTAAAATAGCTTATAAAAATAACGTCTTCGAAAAGGTGCTTCAGAGTTTTCAGACACATCTTACCAGTCCTGCTAGCTTAATGCATGTTTGAAAGTTAATTTCTCATTAATATGTAAAGAAATGGCATCGGAACAAAATTTAAATGATCCACTACATTTTTAGAAATAAAACATTATTGGCAGTATTTTCATTTCTATTACAAGAAATGATAATGTCCAAGATTGGCTTTTAAAACTGTTAATGAGTCCTGGCAATGTGAAAAAGATATGGATTAGGTAGATGTAATGAGATATGATTAAAGCATACAGGCACTGAAGGGTGTTGGAGAAATTCTATTCAGAAAGAGTATAATTAGTGTCTGATAAAAGTACTTAGTAGATAAGATTTTTGAAGAAGAAAGGTTAAGATAAACACATACTTTATGACAAACCTGCTTAATTTTTCCCCTTTGCTTCTCTTGCATACTCAATATTATGTTGAAGTTTCATACATAAATAATGTTTGTCGAATACTTGATGCAATTCTACCAGACAATTAGAGTGTTTTAATTGCCAAACACAGAGAGCAGAAAATGTGTTGAAACATCTTATTCCATTTTCAGTGTACATTTCTTTGTTGATTTATGTAATGTAGCTAATAATATGCAACCTACCCAGGTTTTAAACAAACAAATGAACTTCTAAAAAGAAAGCTTTCTATAAGTTGCTAAGCAACTCCAAAGGCACATTTTATTAATTTAATAAATAACATTTAGATGACAAATCCTTAAGGAAGATTTCTAACTCTATTTAATAAAAAGGAGAAAATTCAAGCAGGTATCCTTCTGATTTTCCTGTTTCTAAGGCCTCTGGGATAGGCAGAGTATTGCCATTTTCAGATTTATGTTTGTTTCACTAAACAAAAACATTTCCTCAATTGAAATTGTTACTACAGTATAAATTAGGGCCTGGGACACATAGTGTAGCTCTCTAGAGTTAGAGCTCATGTTTCATTCCCATAACTGCAGGTTTTGCAACCTCAGAACTATTAACATTTTGGACAGGATAATTTGTTGTTGTGGAGGACTGTCCTGTGATTTGTTCACCAACATTCCTGGCCTCCATCTACTAGATACTAGTAGTGACCCAACAGATGCTATAACTAATAAAAATGTCTCCAAACACTGCCAAATGTCCCCTAGGAGAGGTAAGGGACAAAATCACCCTGAGTTGAGAACCACTGCAACTGAATAATGGATAGATATGCTAAATGTAAAAAATACATATATATATCTTGAGCTTAACTGTGATGAAGATATTTTGAGGTTAGACACCATCTGTAAATGTCTAACATCTATCACTACCATTAATGAAGAATAAGGGAGTAGTACTGATTCCAGTGGTACTGTGGCTCTTGTTGGATTCAAGACTTAGTCTTGATTTCATCATTTCAATGTAATTTCCACTGTATAAAAATTGGGGAAAAGGAGCCTAATGATAGCTCTGACTGTTGCCATTCCCTAGCAGTATCACATTCCAGAACTGCACAAAAATCTTTTCTCCTACTCTTTCTCCCTCAATTTTCTCTATACTCAGTAGCTGGCTATAATCATTTTTAAAATAAAACTCAATTTTAATCATAACATCCTCAGCTCATAGGGCCACCATAAGTCTCTATCACCTCTACTGCCAAATACAAACTCCTCTGCATGGTCTTCAACTTTTCCTATAATTTACCAGCAAATTCCATTTCATCAAACACTTTCTCATCTTCATTTATGACACCTTTACCCCCTCATACACAAACAGCTTGCATATTTCAACCGTCATATGCAACATGTAAAGGAAAAATTAATTTCCTCCATGAAAGTTTTCTTAATTATTCCTTCCTTTACTTCTTATCAGTATCATATTTCTGTTATAAGAATGATATGACTGCAATTAATGTGAAGCAATGAAGACATTTACTGAATATCTTCAACATGTCAGACACCACATATTGCTTAGTAGCTGTTTCTATCAATTTACATTTCATTATTTATGCCTAACTAGATTGTAAGTTCCCAGAGGATAGGAACAGGTCTTATTTGTATCCCTCTGGCCCCCCTAATAATGATGTTAATAAATATGCTTTACATTTGATTAGCAATTATAAACCTTTCAAATTACTTTCATGATTACTACCTCATTGGCTTGATACATTCAGTTGTTTTACAGTCAATGAGACAATAAATATTCTAGGGAATAGTTTATGAGTTATACAATTGGTGCTCCATAGAATATGCATTAGATAATATGCTGACTGACTGAATTCGGTCTCACAACTTCACAACTCTCAAGATTTCTCTCCTTGTGACAAAAAAGTTCTTATGGTATTTAAAAACAAAAGTTACTGTGGAGAACAAATACTGCTTAATGATGCAGAAGATACAACATAGAAGTGAATTAAGGTTGACAATGGTTAAACTATAATATAGCAACAGGAAAGACAAAAGAGAAATCTTAGTCTTTTGCCTTAAATTCACTAAAAGAATTTGAATTTATTTCATAAGGTCTTGACCTCTTACCACAGAAAGTGAAACTGTTTTTAAAACAAAATGGAAAGGAAAAGTCTTAACAGAAGGGCTGATAAACCCCAAAAATCTAAAAATCACAGCATTTTACCTCATATAGGAAGACCACAGAGAAAGCATCTTCAACAATTCTTAAGGATCCCCCTCATCTGTTTGGGAGAGTCTCCAAATGAATAACACTTTAGTGCCACTAAAAACCATTTATTTACCAACCTCTCAACTAAATGCAGCAAAAAGCAGAAGTCAAGGGGCGGCAGGACGTCCACTACCCCCTCAAGCACCATATGCCTAAGGAAGCAGTGTCATTTATCCTGTAATAATTCAACATTTTTTGCATGCCTACTAAGTGGAAGCACTAGCCTAGACCGCAGACGAAAACAAAGAGGCCCAAACCTCAGTTGCTGGTGTGAAATTTGTGCAGGGAATTCAAAAAGGGGCAGCTGATCTGAAAAGCCAAAAAAAGACTTGTCTTCAACAGGCCTTTTCTCTCCATCTCTAGCCCTTTGGATCTCCAAGTTAAAGGAAGCGAAGCAATTAATGGAAATTTGAAATAAAGAGAAATGAAGGTAACCAACATCCCACTAGCCACCTGGAAGATACAGAAAACACCTCCCAACGCCGTCCCTCATCCACGTGACCGGGCGGAAGTGCACTGGAGGACACGGGCCGGAAATGCAGCGCCCGGCGCGAGGTGGGGCGGGTCACCGCCGGCGGGAGACGGAGACCGGAAGTGCAAGGTCTCCAGTGCGCGGGAGAAATGTCCCTGGGCAGGGCGTGACTCTGGCGCCCAGGCCGCACGAGGCGTCCCAGGGTTTTGAAGGCCCTGTCACACCACAGCCGACTTGTTGCAAGATAGGAATTTTCAAGCCTTTCAGAAGAGGTTCCTAAGTGTGGCTGTAACCTTGACGCGAGGTTTGTAAGAAAAGGTCCGCGCTGTTCTCCCAGCGTTTCCTCCGGGGACTCTGCCGTCCCTCACAGCGGACCGCGAGGGGAACGGACACCTGCGCCTTCAGCCACGCGGACGGGGCGGCGGGGAGCTGGCCTGCGCGGCTCTCGTCGAGCAGCGCCCCTCCCTGAGCGCTGGAGACTAAGCGGGGAGGCGGGACGCGGGTCCCCGCAGATGTGATTGCAGTACGCGGGCACTCTGCGACCCCGGGGCTCTGGTCAGGGTGCCGAGAAGGTGTCTGAGGGAGGGGCTTGCAGTGGCGTTTACGCAGCGGGGGCGCTTTATTCTCGCCGTCCTCCCTCGCTGAGGCTGGTGCAGGTGGCGGTGAACCGGCCCCTGCGGGCGCCGGGCTCGTGAGCGGCCGCGGGGGCGTGGGGGTGGGTACCCACGGGGCTCTTTTCAAATTAAACTAAATTGTTAGGAATAAGGGTTTTTTTTTAAAAATCCGGGATATAGAAAAGAAGATAGGAACTCGGGGTCTGTCTCTGTCTTCCCCCGCTGCGCCCCGAATTAATTCTAAAATTCTCAGCCTCCCCAGCAAATGCGGGAGCCTGAGAAAGGGAGCACTTCTCTTTCCCTCTTTCAAATCTGTCTCCCTCTCCCCAAGCAGTCGCCCCCGCCCTTACCTTCATCCCACACACTCTACAAGCCCGTCTCGGGAGTCTTTTACATGTTCCACAAAGCACAGAACGACCTTAGGAGCCACTTCACTTGTTCTAAGCATTGGGTGACTGACTGACATCAGAACTGGAGAATTTTTTACTAGTCTTAATATAATTAAAATGCACCATCCCTGTTGTTTTCCCAAAGGCGTGGGAGGGAAAGTGTTTGGACTTGTCACTGATGGTCACTAGATCTTCACAGCATGGTTTGTGAGATCACTGTTAAGCTGTCCTCGACCTCGCCACTGAGGACTCAGTTCTGAGAGGAAATGGCTTTCCAGATGATTTTTCGTCATATTAAACTTGACTCCTTCTCACCCTCTATCTCTTTGAATATCCAAAAATGTAATAGAAACCACACATTAATTTCCAAAGGTCTAATGATCCAGAGGAACCCTAACTCTGCTGTCCTGCACTGCCTGCCCCCTACCATCCTGGGAAAGGGAAGAAACCCTGGGATCAGTAATGGCAGAACTGAGGACCCTAACAACTTCTGATTGTTGAAAGGGGGAGGGTGGATTTGAGAAGAGGAATGGAAAGAAAAAAGAAAAAAAAACATTTGTGTTCATTTACACATTTCCTGTGCAGAACAAAAAAGTCCCACCATCAGCAAAAGAAGTCTCTTCCTCCAAAATAGCAGCCAAAGAGGGAAAATTAGAATATGCATAAATTCCTTCATTTTCATTCGCACAGAGCACGATTTCCGATTTCCGGCAGATTTGTATTTAAACTGCTCGATTAATTCCAATTTCTGAACAGCATTTTACTTAGCATCATCCCAAAACTCACCTGAAGAGTATTACTCTTCTCCTACTACCCTGTTTTGGAGCCTCCCTTTTCCTATTTATTGATAAGACTTTTATTTTTCCTGTCCATTGTTTTCTTTCTAAAACTGGATTCATGCGTTGGACCACACTTTAATGAAAGCTGCATGTTGTCTGTGAAGCCGACTGCAAGTAAGAGTCTAGTGGAAAGTATATGTTTTTCAAATGTGTGCCTAAAAGACAATAAACAAGAGAAGACCAACAGACTTTTGCAGATCCTCTCATGTCACAGAAACCTCTCCTGTTGTACCCGGGTCATATCCTTTCACCATTAGCAACAGCTACAATGCTTGGACATACCTACCCTCCATACCCTCCAAACCTTTTCTCTCCCCTTGCCCTTTTAAGAAGCATGATAGACAATCACACAACCCTCTTCTAAGGAATATTACTCTTCATAAATATTTGAAGAGTGTCAGTCCATTCAATCCTCCTGCCCAGTACTGAAATATTTTGCTTTGCTACTTGTGCAACACATCTGGCTGTATCTGCCTTGAAAACTTCTTTATAAAAATGTTAGTGAGCATCATTTGAATTTCTTTTCTGAAATATCATGTCTTGACTTGGACTTACCTCTCCTGTTTTTTGAAACTGTATGTTTCTTTTATTTAATAGTAGAATGTGAATGTTTAAAGAATAGTATTACTGTGTCTTGGCTTACTGATAAGGTATATAGACCTTAATTCCACTCCTAAATTCCTCACTTTTGTATACCCCAAGACAGAAAGAAACCTTTATTTGCTTAACAATATAATCAAAGCAGAATATAAGGGTTCTGACTTTCCTTCCATGTTTACAGATCACAAGTAAACCCCAATTATTGGTGGTCAAAAAGTTAGAAATACTAGTATTTGTTTAGCTTTTAGTTTCTATAAAAAATAAACATACATATTTGAACCATATGCAGGATGGTGTGTATATATATATATGCATAAATTTAAATGCACAAGCATTTAAATTCTGGTTGGCTAAAGATTTATTAAGATAATGGGATATAGAAACCTATTGATTGTGTTAAATGGGTACATAAACTCTATGTGCACATGAGTGCCTGTATGACTTACTACTTTGTGAAATAACTGCTTTTATTGTTTCTTTTCTTTCTTTCGAATATTCCAATTACAAAAGTATTAAGCTTATTTATTTCTCAATCAAAGGAACAATACAAATAATCACAATAACAATATTTTCCTTAAAATACTATTTTAATTAGAATTAAATTTTATATGGAAATGTTCAGTTTGATTTCAAGTTGCAGAACTGTACTTCCAGAAAAGTTGGAACAATAGTTATTATTAGTGCAGGGAGAGAGCATGGGGTACCACCGAAGAGGCGATTGATATACAGTTACAGCCAGAGCTGTATTTCTCTCGTTGCAGAGTTAGGTGAGATAAGGCTGAACATCACCTCAGAATGAAAGCTCCTCATTCTTTGCTGACCTTTAGTGCAATAATATTCTCATGAACTGGAATTTTTTCATATTCTTTAAAATGAAAAGACTAGAAAGAAATGAAAAAGGATTGTTCAGCGTCCTGCTGTGAGAGGTGTAGAGATAGATGCCTGGTGCTACAGCAGGGAAGTGGGAAGTTGCATTCCTTTTTTTATTCCTCCCTTTCTCCCTTCACTACTGTTTGCTTTTGTGTTATGGATTGTGTATATATGTAAATTTGAAGGCAATATCTTTTTAAAGATGTTTTGTAAAAGATAAAACTGGCTATTGATACTTATGTCTTTTCTGTAATTTTTAAGGTGTGCAGATCTTGCTTTCTCATACATTTTCAGGGCTACATTAATTTGCAGGAAAACAGAACAAAGCAAGTATGTTCAATGGTTACCCTTCCTTGATCCTAAACTGTCCTTGTTCTATAGCTAAGGTTCTTCTTCTTTGGGCCTCAGCTGCTGATCTGCCAAGGAATTTCAATTTCAGTCTCTGCTCTCCTCTTCTATAATTGCTCTTCCTATCCTAACCAGTTTTCTTTCCCTCCCCAACAAATGAATGCAATTGTCAAACAATGTGGTTCAACCTCAGTGTCTGTCTGCTAAATATTGAGTCTAAATCCCTCCCCACCCACTCTTTTCACTTTCTTTTTTTTTGGTGGGGGGAGGGAACCTGAGGTTTCAGAAGATGGGGAGAACATTGAGCTGAGAGGAGAGTTGGATTACTGCAGATATAGACTCACTGGCAAAGTCTTTCCAGCCTAATCCCAGGAATTGGTTGCTGTTCTCTCATCCAGAACAATAAACTTTGGCAAGTTTACAATTCACAGAAACACCTCTCTCTTCCACGGAAATTGTCTTAGCCTTACTTGCTGGACCACCACTAGTTACTAACCTTTTCAACCTGTCCACTCCTTCCACTTCTTCCCTTCACTTCATTGTCTTACTTATATCTCTCTGTCCTCAAAGAAATGAAAAACATTCATCCTGGGGGACCTAATCCCTAATTTTTATATCTTGCCTTATGGGCTGAGTTCTTTGGGGCCAGTGATCTCTTTCAACTCACAGGAACCTACATAACTCTGCCTTTCTCAAAATCCTCAGCTTTGTGAACATGCTTCTTAAATATGACAACTTGCCCTCTTACCAGCAGAGCTCTAGCCAGAATGTACCTGGTCCTTTTACCCAAGAACCCCTTCACACATCTGCTTCTGCTCCTAGTTTCTTTTCTAGATTGATTTATTTGAAAGTGGCATCTGCAGGGTGACTTATCCAGAGCAATATGGGGAGTGGGTACAAAAGTACTCAGTGCCATTAAAAAGACCTACCATATTAGACCAAGGGAGTCTCTATTAGGAAACTTGAGGTGGGTTGGAACAGATCATCCATCTAACCAGCGAAACAAGAAATCACAGGAATGCCTGACTGCAGCTGTGAAACACAAATTTCAGACTGAAATGGATTCCATCTTCATCCTGTCGGCCAGAGAAATTATTTTAAAATTGTTTCTGCTATTATTATTTGCATTATTATTATTATTATTATTATTATTTTGTCACTATTGTTGCAGTTTTTGTTATTTTTGTTGTTATTGCAGTTATTATACCATTCAACAGAAGTTTAGGAAGATTAGTCAGATTAATTAGTTTATTGGTAATTTAAAGCTGAAAACTAGTAATTAAGCCAAAAACTAAAAATGATCAGGGATGATTCATACCAATGTAGGATTTGGGGAAGAAGAAAACCTAAATTTTGGATATAAAATTTGGCAGCTGTGAAATAAATAGGACTTGGGAATCAAAAATATGATAACTGAAATTTTCTTAGTCACTCAACCACTCCCCCTCCCCAAAATTCAGCTAACATCCTTCTGTGATTTGTTTGGTAGAGGAAAAAGATTCTATTTGTTTTTGTTGACAGAGAACAAAGATCCTATGTATATTCCTCATGTGATGTGTATTTTCACGTGGAGTGGATTCCCATTGCTCAGGACCATCCAAAAATCTAAGAACACTCCCCTCCAAGTTTACCTCCAGCATCTCTTTGCTCTTGTTATACACCTCTCTGAAGAGGGTGCATCATATAAGACAGGTACACAATTTCAGTCCTCTCAGACAGATTCCATGGAATATAAATTCAGTAATGCAATTCTCTTCACAACAAGCTCTGCTCTCTTTCAAATATAATTAATGTTTTGATAGTGTAGTTCTTTAACTACATATATACACACAAAAACAGACGCACCCTCTAGCTTTGCTGTTTGTGTATCTAAAGCAGAAATGGATGCAGCTTTTTCAGTGACTCCTAAAATTCCTCAGCTCAGCCCACAGAGAAGAAATCTGTTTAGGTAAAAGACTGTACAGACAGTTATGTGCCCAAACGTATTTAAAACAATTGAAAAATGCAAGCTCCTAGTTTTTAATATTCATTTTTGTCAAATTTCTTAAAAAATAATGGGTATTCTGAATTGATATTCTAAATATTCTGATACAGACATTCACTAGATAACAGTCAACATCAACAAAAACATTGTCCAAAATCGCTTTTGTCTTTTCCAAGTTTGATGATGGAAACAATTTCAGTATATTCAATTGTATCCAATTGGGGTTAAATTGACACAGATAAATAAAAATAGCAACCATAATAACAAAACCACAATGACTTTAATAAGAAATTGCTTACTCTGTGAAACACCTCATCTGTATGTTTTAGGTGAATCAACTCATTTATTTGCTTTTTTTGGTTGTATATAGACACATTCCGATGCAAAATAGATGGTCAGAAAGACAGATACATATATATAGATAATGTATGGCCAATAGGAGTTAGGGGAGCAAATGCTGAGCTTCCACATTCAAGTGTACTATATCTCTAACATTTCATTTCAACAAACTGATTACAATTATAAGAGGACAAATAACCCTGCAGACTCTAAGGTATCACGTTTTCTCTCTTTCCTATGGAAAATACATAACCTACCATACTTAAACCAACACAAATATCAACCTTAGTTCTCCTATGTTGTTATTGAATTGAAGAAGCTAGATTTGTGGGACTAATACACTGACTTCCAAGATCATGGCCATTTTGTTTGACTTGTGAACGTATAAAAGATGCTAGGAGGGTAAACATTTTGCACATTTCCTCTCCACAAAATTTTTAGAGGGAATGTGTAAAACGGTTTTTAAAATATTTTTTGAAGTTTTATTTTCTTACTCTTTATGTGATATTTAATGTTTGGAATTGTGAAAGAAAAGAATGAACAAGGAAGGGAGCACATGTGGCTGAATTTCAAGTGGATCTTTTTACTAGATGGGAAAGGAAAATATTTCCCCAGTGCAGTTGTGCAAAAAAAAGGGGAGGGTGTGATTCATGAAGAGCTCATTTGTAATTTCTGTTATTGTTTTAGATGGTGGCCCATTAGGGTCCCTTTCCCATTACTTTCCTCCAAACTGTTTTCTTTGAAAGCATAACTGGGTGAACTACTTATCCCTTCATTTTACAACAGGCTAACATAAACAACATATAAATTAAATTTTAGATAGAAAAAGACCTTACAGATCTACAGATTCAAACTTAGCACAACACTAAATTACTAATTCAGTTGTGTAGATATAGGTAACTTGATATTTGCCTCCAGTGAGTTATACACAAACATAAAGGTAAGATTTTTACAATATTGATCAGCAATGATGCGTGAGCTATCAAGAAGAAATTCTCTCTTAGACATTTTATATTTGTTCTGATTTCTGCCTCCATTTTCCTTTCTTTCCATTTGTTTTTTCAGACAGACACGACTAACTCTCTGATTCTCAAATGAGGTTTTGTTTGGCTCAAATTAATATTAAAGAAGATCACATACACGGTTGAAAAATATTGTTATTTTTCTTTAATGGGGAAAATTGGACTCCCGCGTGTCAGATCTGTGGATTTCCGAAAGGCAGTGGAAATGGTACTGACATCACTTTGCACTTTAACAATCGGATTTGGTCAGGGTACAAGTTGTTTGTTTAACCCGACAGCTCGGTGCACCCCGTCGCACGCTTTGCACACTCATTAAAACGATTATTCACGACCTGTCGAGTGTTTTCGGGTTCATTCACAGGAAAGGCTTGGAGCGAGGGAGAGCAATTCAAATCAACACTGTCCACTACCGCGATGCACGTGAGGAAGAGCTGGTGCGTGCGTAAAAAGATGGAGGGAGGGGTGGGTGAGCACGTCTTAGCTATAAATCCTGTTCATCCGATGCTCTGGAATCTCATATCTCGACAGAATGCCAAGAGTGCTTGGTCCTAAAAAGGCCATGTCGCTATGTTACCTTCAAGGGCTTGGCACAAGACAGAAAAATAAAATAAAATAATGAAACAAATCAAAAATCTCTCTCTGCTCCTCCTGTCAGCCTTCTGCAAAACTTTAGGTCCCAGGGCTCGCTCACCTTCTGCCTGCGGCCGCTGGGACTGTGCGGCTCCACCTCTCACAGCGCGGACGCTAAGGATAAGTAATTTCAGGAAAACTTGTCAGGGTGAGGAGATTAATTCCTTTTCCATCTCCCAGGGCCCTATCGTTCTCAAAAATAATTTGGTTAATTTTCCTTTTTCTATATTCCATGTAAAGACTGAGGGTACAGGAGGGCGCAAAAGATGAATAGGACTGCTAACAGTGTTTGGTAGATGTATTCCAAACTGTTAACACGGAAGGATTCATCTTCCTAACTGCGAAAAAAGTCCTATAAAATGAGAGTTAAATACCCCTCAATAAATTAGGCCACGTTTTTCTTCAATTTTCAAGTCTCCTTTTAATACTTTGTAATGGCGATAAGAGAAGCCCAAACTTGAATGCATCTCTATCTCCCACTATTGCCCTGTACTTACAAAAGACACATTTCGTGGTCTTTAGTTTTCCTATTTGTTCAAATGAACCCTGATACATAACATTCATATGAGGTGTTGGTTTAAGAGAAATGTCTATCTTCATAAGGTATAATCACATATACATGAAATAATAGAATATATGAGTGTATATATGCATTTAATATATACTTAAGAACTTCAGAATGTCTTGTTAGGCATAAATATCCCTGACATAATTTAGAGTTAACAGATGTTTTTAAAACGTGTCTTATTTCTATATTCAAAAGCTTGCTCCTTGATTTTTCACCAATAGCCTTAGTAAACCCAATAGCCACCTTATTGTTATGAGGGTAACCTACTCATGCCAACAGAAAAAGACAACAAGGCTCATTCATCAGTTTCATTCTATCTAACATCATAAAATCATATTTTTCTATTTTATTGAAACACATCAATACAATGTGTGAAGAAAAGAATGGAAGTTTTCAAGTAGCATGAAGTTTTAATCAGAAACAGATTCCTAATTGCTAAAAAGCAAGTATGAATAAATAATTTCATAAACTCATTGAGTTGCTAGGATTCACTATCAGGTTTACTTAAAATGGATCTGTCAAGTGTGTTTCACTATCTATATAAGCTCTTTCATTAAAAGCAACCCATGATAATAATCAAGAGGCAGATGCTGAAATATGTAAGTAAATAACTGAAAGCTTTTGCATAAATAAACACAAATCAATGTAGTAATAGACAACACAATTGATGTAGGAATGATCGATTTTAGTCTTCCAACCTGCAATCAGAGCTTGCAATGTATAATTAAAAATATATTTTTCAACTCCACTAATACTACTACTACTGGAAAAATAAATAAATAAATAAACAATTCCTGCTGCCAGTTCTACCTGATTCTACTTTATTCTTTCTATTTTTGAGCGGGTGGGAGGGGTACTCTATTTTTTCTAAGAAAGCTTTGCCAAACTTTAAAACTACATCATTAATTATAGAAATTATAAAAGTATCAAATAATAAAATTACTACCTTATTCTTGCTCTGAATTTTTCAACCTTCATCCAGTCTCTAATTATTCATTCAGCCCATTATAAAAGGAAAAATACATAATAGTGCTCATTATTTTAAAAGATTTTTTCAACTACTATAATACATTTGGGTTTAAAGATTCTTTGGGTCTTTTGTTAAAACAAATAAGATGTCATTTCCTCAATTCAGGATGAAAGCTCTCACACCTCTGCCTGCATATGTGAGCGATATGAAACAAGTGAGGGGGGAAAACCGTCTGCATTATTTTAAAATTGTTTCATATAATGATTGCAAAACAAACTAGTGTCTGACTCAAAGAAATATATATGCTTTGGATTTCTAGAAATTCACATCTAAAACTACGTTTCCGATTTTGCAAAAAGTTAAATATTCTTTTTGAGAATATGTATCCCTGGAGGGCAGAATTGATTTAGATTAGCAAGCAGGGGTGTGTGATGAGTTTGGGTATTTAGGTTCTGGAGAGTAATGAAAATACAGTGTTCATATTTTTTCTTCATCAACAAAGATGCTTATTTACATTCATTCTTGAATCTAGGCTCCTCAAGCACAGCTTTTTAAAGAATGTCTTATTTATGAAATTCAGCTACTTCGAAAGTGATTCTTCCTATGTAATATCACTAGCACATAAATATCGATTTTGATTATCTTTATAAATTGTATCACCCACATTCTCCTTGATTCCTCTCTTTCCCATCCAGGGCCAAGAATTCAGGGGCAACCAGATCCAAAAGGAAAATATCATCAGTTATTGTTTAGGGCTAATTTAACAGATAATTTAACTTCAAACAACAATGATCAGGTCATTAAATTTCAGAGCAATGAGAAAATGAAAGAACTGAGAGACAACTCTTCCTAACCCCCATTACAGTTTTTAGTCTTTCTGCTCAATCAACAGAATAAAAAACGTCTACGGAGGAAGATATGTTTGCACTTTAAACGCATTGATTTAAAGAATGAGACAATAGAAGGAGAGGAAGAGGGGAAATAAAACTGAAGACGACGACCCCAATTCGGGAAGTGCTAGCGGTGCAGGAAAATTCAACTTGAGCCGAAAATGAATATGCAAACATGTCTGGTAACTGAATAACCTTTCTTTTTAATAGGAATCTCCAAACCTCGAAACGTGCCACATGCTTTCCTCCTATGCGGCTTTTCCGCAAGGCCGAAGACAGGGAAAAGAATTATATGTGCTAGGCAACAGGCCACGAAAAACACGTGGAGTATTTTATCCCCTCTCTCATCCTCATAAACATAATTTTGAGAGTTAGTTGCCATAATTTTAAATGCCTTTTCTGGTCACAATTTCAGAATTTCTGCCTACCTCAAATTTTGATAGAGGACCGGGTGAGGATCGTGTGGAAGCATAGAAATTTAGTCTTAACTTGCAGGGAGGGGAGTCGGAAGTGGACCAGCTCTATTCCGCATCCCCCTTCCCTTCCCGTGCTGTTTCTAAGACTAACGATAGCCGCCTGAGAATCTGCTGCACACGGGGGTACTCTGCCCACCCGAATCCGTGCCTCCCTCTCGATAACCTGAGGCCTCTTAGCGCTAAAGGAATTCCTACCCCAAGGCTGTCTATCTCTTTTCCCCTCTGCCTTGGACCACAGGCTTGGTCCGGGAAGCAAAGTGTTGTAGAAAGCGAAAGGGAGGTGGGGTAGGGAGTGGGAAGGAGAAAAGATGTCTATTACAGAGAAAACGGTTTTATCTACTAGCAGGTAAGTGCTGCGATCTGAAATCGCACTGGGTAAACAAAAAGAAACAACTTTCAGAGGGAAAAAGGGGTGGGGGGAGAGCAGAAGACTAAGAAGAAAGGAAAAAGATGGGGAAGCGCGCCAGCCGCGGTCTGGAGTCACTCTTCCTGGCATCAACGTGAGCTACCAAGCGCACAACTCCGCTTGTCCAGGGCAAGAGCGCCCTCACGTTGCTGCTCCCTGCGCAGCGCCCGGCTTCGCCCTCTGCCGCAATCGCTGCCGCTACGTCCCGAGAGTCACTCTCCTCCCGGCTGCAGCGCAGCCGGCGCCGTCCCTTCTCTGCATTGGTCCAAAACTTGAGAAAACAACGTCGCCGTGTCCCTGCCGCAACGACTTCAAGTCCCGCCATCGTGCTACCTCTCCGACTTCACCCAGGAGTCGGTGAGGCGCCGGGAAGGCTACTGTGACACCGCGGCTAGGGCCCGCAGTTCGCTCCGGCCAAGCCGACCTGTGTGTGGCGCGCGCTCGCAGCCACTCTGGGACAGCCAGGCTCTCGAGTGTACACCGACATCTCCTAAGTGTGCATTAAGAATCAATTATTTCCCTGAGATTTCCAAAGCCGGGAACTGGGATATTCCCAGCAGGGACAAAGAAAAGCCCAGAACGGTGCTCATTTCCCTAGTCTTTCGAAGAGGCAGAAGAGAAGCCTCCCACATGCTACGGCGCCTCCCTGGCCCTGGAGCCGCCGAGCTAAATCCAGCAGGGACCCTCTCCTGACCCAGGCCAAGGAGCTGGGGGCTGCGGGCCAGTTCTGCAGTAGATTGGCAAATCTACTGTAAAAATAGGGAGAGGAGGGGCGATCAAAATAAAAACAAAACAAAACAACTTTGGAGAGAGGCAAGTTCTTGGCTCTGGAGCAAAGAACTTTAACACACAATGCGGAGAGCCAATAACCCCAGGTTTGAACGTTAAGTCCCATCGTTCCTACAGTAGCCGTAAGACTCAGAAATCATATTTCCACACAATGAGTCAGTTTGCACTTTAGGACCTATTTCAGAGTCCCGCTATCTCTTCTCCATATTAATTCGTCTCGTTTTCTCTCCATGCTCCTTTGCCGCGTCTACACTCTTTCTACCTAGGGATGCACAGTGATTTCTGTCAACGTGGAAAAATCATGCATTCCAGCTATGTCTGTTGTTAGCGAGCCTACTAAGGAACATATTCCAAGAAAAGATAAACACTTAAGCCCAGGACCCCAAAGTCGCGGTTTAAAGCTCAGTCAAAAGAGTCAGTCACGCACAATCCCCACCCCAACCCACGCCCAACCCCTCCGTAAAGCACTTTTACTTACCGGTCTTGGGGGTAACAGTGCTCAAAATGTCCTCAAGTTCTTTTCCTCGGCATCTTTCGGACAACCTCAGGCAGAATCTTGAGTGGAGGGGAAAAAACAGGTAGACATCGGGAGGGAGAAAAGAGATACAGAACACAACACTACACCATATATTCGCCAGCCCAGAGCCCCCGTGGCCTACATCTTCAGGACAAGGTCCCCAAGATCTGACCATTAGGGTGTGGGGAAAGGGTCGGTTTAGTGGCTGAAAACTAAGAGGTGGAATATTTTAACTGCTAGTGATTGGGGGAGAAGGGACCTGGAGAGTAGAGAAGGGGAATGATTGGGACAGAGAAAAGAAAGCCTTAAAAAAAAAAAAAAACACGCAAAAGAAAATCAGAATGAAGTATTAACTAGGAAAGGTCGCTAGCACCTTTTAACTCTTACAGGTAGGTTGCTCTTACAAAGAATGACGTGTGTGCGCGAAAAGAGGGAATCTGGATGACCCCTATTCTTTCCACATCTCCAGGATCTGGCCGTAAGTCCAGAAATAAAGAAGGAGGAATTTTAATTCAAGGTTTACCTACCCTGCTTGTTGGAATGGCTGCGAGGATTTCCATGTTGGAGAGTTCCATCTGTCTGGCAGAAGCTGGAGTGGTGTTGGGGGCAGGTTATCTAGTGAAGTAGGAATGTACAGGAACCCCGCCCTCTAGGCACAGTTACACAACCCCAGCAACCCGTCTCAGCCAGCTCTAAAACCTCTAATGATCTTCACCTTCACCCTTTGTTAGCCTAATTCTCCGACAGGCTTTTAGTCTCAAACACAACCAGCCACTTCAGCTATTCATAAAATTAATTTCTCAAAAGCAAAATTTTTCAATGCATGCAAATTCCCCAACAATGTAGAAAATACACTTTTTAGAAACCACATTTATATAGCGTTCTAAATATATTGAATTTATCCATCTATTTGGATGAAATATGCACCAACTTAAATGTATATATTTAAATCAATACACTGCAAAACTCATTTTTTCTACTTCTCTGCCCTTGATTTTTATGCGAGTCATAGAAACCACATGAAGGCTTTCATGAACATAAGGATATTTGTATTAAATCTTGTTAGTTCTAGAGTTTACATCCACGTGGTTCCCAATTTTGTAATAGAAGAAA
This sequence comes from Lepilemur septentrionalis, assembly GCA_963573855.1. Taxonomy (NCBI): domain Eukaryota; kingdom Metazoa; phylum Chordata; class Mammalia; order Primates; family Lepilemuridae; genus Lepilemur; species Lepilemur septentrionalis. The sequence goes on along the minus strand of CAUYMX010073809.1, from coordinate 22,459 downwards.
CATATTTGGAAGAATCCTTCTACTGCTCTAGTTTAATCACATCATTTTCTCAGTGTTTTATACATTAATATTTTTATTAACTTTATACCAGACAAATTCAAGTAAAATACTTTAAACCTTGAAATAAACTTTAATTTGGGATTTCAAGTTTTAGGTTGTGATCACTTTCAGTTCCAAAATTGCAAAAAGAGCAAGCTTCATCTCATTAAAAACAATTCTAAGTATGAAAAAAAAATCTTCAAAAAGTTTTGAAGTTTTTCTGGCATAAGTTAATTTTAACTGGCAAAGGTTAATGACAACAAATAACAGAACATTACAACCATTTTTATGCAAAAATGTATTAAAGGCCATGCCAGACTGTCATGTGTTTTTTGAGAAGATAACTTGAGGAATGATAGGATAGATCAAGGTAAATGAAATGTTCATATTGGGCTTCAGGAGGCCTTTTCAAACTTATCTCTCTGTGTATCTCCCTCCATTTCTAGAATGCCTATAAACAAACTTCTAACCATATCCATATATGTGTAACTTGGACATGTGTTCAAACAGAACTTCAACTCCAGTACTTAGTTTTTATGAACTCTGAGAAGTTGATTTAACTCTAGACTTCACAGTATAAAGTTTGTCATTGAAATTCTATTTCTCTATCATCCAAGTAAACACTTATAATCATGAATAAGTATAGTTATTTAATATGTCCAGAAAAAAATACTTATGCAGAAAATCTTTCTTCTGTATCTACATATCTTTACCTCAGTATAAGAATTCAACTTTCTATTTAACTTTTGGTAGGCAAAATACTACCTTTCTCCTGTGCTAATTCATTCCACAAAATCCATGGCAAAAGCAAATAATAAATCATCACCTTTCCTCAGCTTAAACACATGCCTTTCTTTGAGCTATTTTGGTTCACAAATGTGTAATGGGGATTTCCTTTGCTTAACCTCATTTACTTGGATTCCATTATCATTTTTAATATCAGCCATAAATTTGGCTTTTAAAACCATAATTTGTTTGTAAAATTTTCTTTCATGCTTCATTCTGAAGAATTGTTAAATTTCAAGAAAACTTGGATCTCTGGTGAAACTCTTCTCATACTAAGAAAATAAAATCAAGTCTGGCTGCTTAAAGGAGATAATTAAACTAGCTGTCTTGGTCTATTTTAGTCCATTCCCCATTTGTGTATATTTGGTTCCAGCTCTTTTAATTTTCCTGGCCCTTATATTTCTGTCATTCTTAGGTGTCTCTGTATCTCTCTCAATCTTTCTATCTCTATCTTTATCTCTCTTTTCTTTCATTCATTCTTTTTGGTGGTAGGTGAGTTTTTTTTCAGCACAAAGATCTCTCTCTCTTTCTCCCTCTCTCTCTTTACCTCTCCCTCCTTCTCTCTCTTCACACACCCCTTATTTTCTAATATTAACTATTCCACATTTCAATTTCAAATCTATTTCAGTCAGTTTACTTCTCCCCTAGGCTTTTTTTATTTTTCCTGAGCAACTCTGTAAGTGTTTGCCGATAACATCTTAGGGACAGATTATTTTTCATTGGGCCCATTGTAAGAAGTAGCCAGCTTATTGCATTACTGCAGAACACATTTCAGACTATACAATTGTAACAAATGAACAACTTGTCCTCCACAGACTCACCACAGGATCCAATTAGTTACTAAATCTTTACTCAGGTTTTCTAATTATTTTCTGGAATTATACAATTGGGCTGCCTCAAACAACTCAAAAATTGTCTTCATTTTTTCACATATATATGCATATACAGTATACGCATACATATGCATATTGCAAGTTAAAACAAAATTATGACTCAATGTAAGCAAAAGGAACAAATCTTTAGATTAAATCATACACACATTTAAAAGAGAATCAAATAAATACCTCCACATTGTAAAAATAAAAGAGAGAGAGAGAGAGAGAGGCATTTTACTTCTTCTGCATATCTAGAATTTTAAATTGTTATAATTTAAAAATAAAATATAAACATTGATCTGCAAGTCATTACAACAGGTGATCACTTCAGCAAAATCTATATTGCAACTTCAGCACATCTTTATTAGAACTCTTTCATTGTGGGTAAACAGCCACAAAAATAAATGCTGACTTAGAAAGTATAAATACAAATATTTAAACAAAAATGCAGCATTCATAGCGCAAATTGTACCTGAACTGAAGGGCTCTGTGTTCTAATATATATTACATATGCGTCCATTATATTCACTTCTATCTAATCATATACACATATTTATTTATAATTTGCCAAGTGCTATTAACAAGATACCTGAAACAAAATATATAAAAAGTAAGCATTCTATTAACTGATTTGAAAAATAAAGACAGAGTAAACAGCTATGCACATAAAATTAAATTATATCTCTTTTTGCTGCATATCCACCAAGACTTAAAGATTATCAGCTGAAAAGCCTGTATTTTGTTTAAAGCTAGTGTTTATTAAATAGCCTGCTCCTTGTAAAATTTATTCACAAAGGGAGAAAATGCTATTTTCATTTTTAGAGTCTCAGTTCAAATTAAAGGAGCAGTTTAAATTTTAGTTTGGCTCAAAAAGCCTTTGAATACCCTATAACTTCAATGGTCTTTTAAAAATTAGCTCTACTTAATAAAAGAGACAAAAATATCAAGATATATATGAATTTAGCCTATTTTTATTTCTGTGTGTTCATAGTAAACATTTTTGTAAGTGACAAACACGGGCATATGACCACAGTATCACAATCAAGAAATTTTAAGACAACATTAACAATCACTCAAATTTATGCGGCATTTGCGCAACACAGGTTACATATTTGCAAGGTTTACCTATAAGTACAATAGGTATTAACATTTCACTACATTTAGAAAAAATAAAAGTGACCTGTTAGTGACCACATACATCAAAATATACACAACACAAACTGAAGGCAATCTTTAATTTTGTCCCCTTCCAATTCAATTGAATGGGCAGTGTTGCCAACTGAAACAACTTTCCTTTTTGTTTGTTTAATACTTAGTATACCAAGTGCATTTTCTAGAACCCAATCTTTGGTCTAAAAGTAAACAAAAGAAAAAAACAGTTCTTTAAAGAAAAGGACAAAACAATAAATGGCCAAAATGATTTCTTGGGCACCTTTACTACGAATGCTTCTTAAATACAAATTACAGTTTAACATTTTAAAACTCTCCCCATAATTTAGGTTGTTCTCAAGGTCTGCGTCCACCATATAGATCCATGATAACTTATAATACTGCACACATGGAATTCTGGCGGCTCTTAGAGATAGACTTGTCAGGTTTGAATGAAATGGCAAAGCAGTCACTATTTAGATACACATTCTACTATAATTTTGACTTCCAAACCTTATATTCTACAATGTATTCTTCCCACATTGCACCTCGCTGACACTCCACACCTTGTTAGAATAATAAACAACCCTAGAGACTGAACAAACGTACAGAAATTGGGGGGGGGCTTAATAAAAAATACCTGGACTTATTTTTTAATTATCATTTACAATGCAAATGTGTGTAAAATGTTCACTTACAGTCTGGTCCCAGGGACGTTAATGTATTAAAGGGTTGGAAGAAGACCCCTGATTTTGATGTGTGAAATAATCAGACAGTCCACCGGACAGTCCCGTCGTAAAACTTGGCAAAGAGGGTCTTAAAGACTCACAGGGCAGGGTCGAGGGGGCCTGCGGCGACGTGGAGGAGGACGCGGCCCTGGCGCTCATGGACGTGCTGCTCTGCGAAGTCATTGACGGATGCGGGACGTGAGGGAAAAAGTAACTGGTCTGGCCCGCGAGCAGGTTGACGGAGCAAGGGTTGAGGGAGTAGGTCCCGGAGCAGGGCACCGACAGGCCGCAGGGCACCGAGGCGGCGAGCGCGGCGGCCGTGAGGTGGTGCGTGGCGTAGGGGATCTCCCCGTTTACCAGCCGGTCCACGCTCAGGCCGTTGGCCGTGGAGAAGGAGTGGTTGTTGCCCAGCGAGTTCTGAGTCAACACGGAGCTGTAGGGCATGGGGTGGCTGGGGTAGGCCGACGTGGTGCCATTGTAACTCAAAGTGCTGCTGGCGCGGGGGTGGTGCAGAGACAGGAAGGGCGACATGGGCCAGTAGAGGGAGCCGGCGCGGTCCATGAAGGTGAGGCCGGTGGAGGTGAGGCGCGCCCCGCGCTTAAAGGCCAGCTTGGCCCGCGACGTGGTGGAGCGGCGCCGCAGCTTGCCCGTGGTGCCGCCGATGAACACGTCGTCGCTCGACGGGTCCAGCATCCAGTAGTTGCCCTTGCCCGGGTCGTCGTAGTGGCGCGGCACCTTCACGAAGCACTTGTTGAGGGACAGGTTGTGGCGGATGGAGTTCTGCCAGCCCTGCTTGTTCTCGCGGTAGTAGGGGAAGTTCTTCATGATGAACTCGTAGATGCCGTTGAGCGTGAGCCGCTTCTCGGGGCTCTGCCGGATGGCCATCATGATGAGAGCGTTGTAGCTGAACGGCGGCTTCTCGTACTTGCCGTTCTTCTTCTCGCCCTCCTTGCCCCCCTCCCCGTCCTTGCCGCCCTCGCCCGCCCCCTTCTTCTCCTCCCCCACGGCGCCGGCGCCCTTCTCCTTCTCCTCCGGCCCGACGGGCGCCAGCTCCCCGGGCCCGCTGCCCGGCTCGCCCTTGCCGCCCAGCCCGTCCGCTTTGGCCCCGTCCAGAGCGGCGGCCTGTGGCGGCGGCGGCGGCGGGAGCAGCAGCTGCTGGGGGCCCTTGTCGTCGTCGGTGGCCGGGGCGCCCCGCGCCTGGGGGGGCTGCGGTGCCGGGGGCGGCGGCGGCGGCTGCTGCTGCTGCGGCGGCGGCGGCGGCGGTTGCGGGGCAGGCGGTGGCGGGTGATGGTGGTGGTGGTGATGGTGGTGGTGGTGCTGGGGGTGGTGGCTGTTGTGGTGGCCGTGGCTCGCGTGGTGGTTGTCGTTCTGGACCGCCTCGGGCACCAGGCTGTTGATGCTGAACGAGGACTTGGGGATCATTTTCACCTCTTTCCTATCTCCCATGTCCAGCATCACCCAGTCGTCGAGGGGAAACGGCAGCGGCGGCGCGGGAGCGGGGCAGCGGCACGGCGGGCGGCGGCGACCGGTGGGTGCCGAGCGGGGCGCGGGGGGCGCGGGCGGCAGCGGCGGCACTGAGCGCTCCGGCAGCAGCGCAGTTGGACCGCAGGCTCGGGCGCTGGCAAGTCATGTAGCAAAAGCAGCAACCACCCCTCAGGAATTAGAAAAAAAAAAAAAGAAAAAGAAAAAAAGAAAGAAAGAGAAAAAAGAAACAACCACCGCCCCGGGGGTGAAGCTCCCTCGCTCCCAACTCTACTTCTCGGTCTCCCCCCCACCCCCCGCTCCCCCCCCCTGCTGCTTCCTCCTCCTCCTCCTCCTCTTGCAGCAGCAGTCACAGCAGCAGCAGCAGCAGCCCAAAGGGGGGGAGAGCCGGGCGGCGGGCGGGCGCGTCCCGGAGCGGCCGCGGCGAGGCTGGGGAGACAGCGATCGAGGCGGCTATAGCCACAATTAATTTTCCGAGCTACAGGCGCACACTAGGGCTGTAAAAAAATTTTTGGTTTAACCTTTCCTACCGCTGGGCCAATCAGAACCGGCGGCGTGCGGGAACGTCTCTCTCGCCGTCGACCAATCGGCGGGGCCGGGCCCACCCACCCCCGCCCCGCCCGCTGGCTCCCGCCCCCTGGGCGCTCGCCTCCCCCTCCTCGCGGGCCTCGGGCCTCGGACCTCGCGGCCGCGCGGAGCGGCGCAGGGATACGCCGGCGGGAGCTCGCTGCGCCGCGGCCCTGCTCTGCGCCCCGCCACCTCCTCCACCCGCCGGCCCCGCTCAGCCCAAATCCCCTTCCTAGGGCAAACAGCTCACATTTCCGGCTTCCTTCTCATTGCACAGGGTCATGTTCGTTTGGGCGCCAATATTTGTCCTTAGAGGTTAAAGTTTGTATCCGTTTTATTTTTAAAAGCGGGGGCGGCGGTGGTGGGAAAAGTGGGGGTGCAGGGAGAGGATGCCAGGAGAGGGCAGGAAACGGGGAAGGAAGAGGCGAAGCACTACTTTTCCCTGTCAGGCCTCGAGGCTGGCATTCCTGAGCCTATAGGACAATTGTGCCCCTCGTAGGTAATATTCCAGCAAAGCTCTGGATCTGGGAGAGGAGAAGGCCCACTACTGCTGGCCTGTGCGTGTGTGCGCGTGTCCGCGTGTGCGCGCGCGCGGGGGGGTCCTGTACCTTGGGGGAGGAGGGTCTCGGAGAGGTTTGGGAACGAGGGGATGAGGAGGAGGAAGTGGGTAGGCGAGCTCGGGCCAAACAGGGGTTACTTACTCTATTCCCGAGGCCGGGGCGGTGGCGAGTTCGGGGCTCAGGAGCCGTGGGGAAGCAGGGCCTGGGGCTCCAGGTGCTGCGGCGGCGGGCGGGGGCGGCTCAGTGGTGGGCGCCTCTGATGGCCTTCCGAAATGAGAGGTGCCCAGAGAGAAAACAGTACCAAACAATCTCGAAATAAATCAGGTAACACATGCTATATATGTGTTTCTCTTTCTTCTCCCTTCTCTCCGGCTGCAGACAGTCGCTCACGCGCGGGGTGACTTGGTGTCGTTTCCTCCTCGTCGCTCTTGCTTCTCCTCAGCTTCTAATCCGAACTGGAAGCGGGTTGCTTCGAGCGATCACCCTGGAAATATTTTCCTTTTGCTTGTTGACATTGGAGGGAAAATAAGGGTGGGCGTCTATTTCTTTCCGGGTTTTTTTTTTCCGCCTTCCTATTTTCACTCCCTTTTTTCTTTTTCTTTCTGTTTCTCAAATACTTTTATTTTGTGCGTGCCTCAATTCTGAAATAATAATGTGCTGAAGCCAGCCCTGCCTACCCTGAGTGCTGCTGGAAGGCACCTAGGAGGCTTGGGAATGTGGATCCCACAATCCCAGCTTCTTGGGCTGTGGAACTGGGAAGGTTCGGTGGAAGGTTGAAGTGAATGGAGAGATTGCGAATCGGGGGCTTTAAAAGGATCCCGTGGCCAGGGGCAGGGCTAAGGCCCAGCATTTCCCAGGGATTGGAATTTAGTGGGGAGCACACTGATCAAAGGCTGTTTCATCCCACATGGGCACAAAACATACCACATTTTACGGAGGATGTAGCCTGAGAGGAGAGGGAGGTGGAGGAGAAGCATAAATAAAAAGCACCTTTCCCCTCCTCTGCAAGGTAAATAATTATAACATGTAAGCATTTCTTCACTTTGATAAACTCTCAGTTAAATTATCTGGCAGATTTGGTATTTAAAAAAAGAGAAGAAGCAAAAATGATGCCTATGTTTGATGTTAAATTCTATAAAGAATGAAATTGATGAATACTCAAGATAATGGGAGGTTATTCCACTCTTCCCACCACCAATCTTAGAATTCAGAGAGAGAGAGAGAGAGAGAGCGCATATAAACTTTGGAGAGAATTATAAAAGATAATTATAAATAGGTAGTGAATTTAAAATATGCATCTGTTAGGAATGCCACAAAGGAGCTTTGACTATTAGTTAGACTAACCTCAGATATCCTTCCCCTGTATGTATCTTGTCCTATGCCTGCATATCTCGTTACTTTAAACTATATTTACATGTGGAAAAATTCCAGGATTCCAGCAATCTGCGTTGATAGTGACATGGCCCCAAACATTGATTTCTAAGCTCAGGATTTCTCACAGAGCCGGGTGAGCTAATGATGGGCTTTGCCGACCGGCTGGAAAGATCTGTGGGCCTTCCCCTTCCTGCTCACTTTTTTCTCCTCCCACTCTTTTCCCCTCCTCAGGCCGGTTCTTCCTACTTTTCCTCAACTCTCTCTTTCCTCCCTCCTCCCCTCTTTCTCCCTCCTTCCCCCCCTCATTCCTCCACCCCTCCCCCTCCCTCCATTCCTCTCCCTCTCTCCATTCCTCCACCTAACCTACTCCTCCCAATTTCAACCCACCGCAGCCCCCCTTCTTACCACCACTTATAATGGCACACAGGGCCCCTCTGAGGTGGACGGCCCGGTACGTTTTCGTAGTCGGTCTAGCGTGAAATGATTCGGTGTAACCGGATTCTTGGGAAAGGACAGGTTACGTAAACATTTACTGATGTGGAGTAACTATACTATTTGTACTCTGATATGCAGGAAGGAAAGTGTTGATTAACACAGAAGAAAAAAAAGCGAAATTAGCTGATTGCATGCTCATAAGTGCAAGCTGTCATTGAACTGCTTTTAAAATAGACACAGCTGGGTGTTTGTGTTGAAAAATTTCTTGTGTTTTTGCTAATACTGAAATAAGCATGATTTTGTATACCAAACATTTTCAGATCATTAAAATTTGTAATCTGTGCTGGTTTTAAACACAAAGAAAAGAAACAGAATCATTTCGATGTAAAATTTGCTGATATTATATTAACTCAATCAGGTCTGTACAAATTGTGCATTGTGCCTCCTAAAATCTGTTTGATCAATTTAATACACAAAGTGCCAAACGTGGGTATTGTTTGTTAACATTGGACATTTTATTCAAATCCGAGCTCAGCAGCAAACTGGAGGAGCATTCCTTGAATACAACACCATCTCTGACTGATGAATTTTTAATGTTTTAAGGTGTTTCTAAGGTCAAAGCTGAGTGTGCAATTGTTTTGTAATTTTGTATAAAATTTTAGCAGGTGAAAATAAGTTCTCCTTTTGTTTACTTTCTAGCAAAAACTTGGGTTTGCTAATGACAGCTATAAGAATCTGATTTTATGTGCCATGAGCTCATATTGACTAGGAAAATGTTTTGCATTCAAATTCGGAATGTGCTATATTATTTAAAAAATTGTCTGAATGCAAATTTCTCAAAGTAGGATATTTTTATAGGAATAAATAGTATATAGTTTAATATATTAATATTTAAAAATCTAGTCTCCCTAATGACACAGGTTATTTACAATTTGGGAAGAAGTGAGTTTGAATTCCTTCTAATAATTTTAATTGCACTTTATGGTGAGTTAAGGTGATATATATATATGATGTATATATATGACTTGTTCAACAAAGCATACACTGTTTACTCGGCAGCCCACGTTTGTCTCAGCAATGGCTTGTTTTTAGAACTGCTACTAGCTGAAATGGAGGGGGAGGGGGTTCCTGGACAGAGTATTGTGCAAGTAGAAAGTCCCTGGATGGGGCTTTGTATCTCCTACTGGCCGATTTGGGTGCAAATTGGACTTAAATGCCTGCCCTAGTCCACTTCAGGCCTCTTCCATAAGTACATGAAGCCCCATTTCCAGCCCCCCTCAGTCTCTGTGATACCTTTAGAAGATAGAGGGCATACAGTTGTCTCTGACTTGAAACAAATTCTCTACCATTCCATTTTTTTCCTCATAATCAATTTAACCTTGATCTCACACAGACATCTACAAATGTGCACTGTTAACAAAGCAGAAGTCAGAGCAAATGTAATTTTCTGGTCTATATAGTGGTAAACTTCTCTCCTGCTCTGTCTGTACCCCCACCCTCCAAAAAGAGGACAGGCCTTGTAAAGACTAGGCAGTTCCAATGGAAAAATTGCTTGGGAAATGAATTAGATTATTGCTTTTGGAGTTTTAGTTAATAACCAAGACTCCACGGCATCCGAAGAGGCAGCAGCACATGTGATTTTTCCATTTGGGGTGTTACATTATGTCTTCCTTAGGGCCTATTTCCCGCTTTTGGTCAGCGCTTATCTTCTTTTCTTCTGGTTACGTGTCGGTTAAAGAAAGGCGGGCCACATTTACCTAAAATCCACCCTGCTCTCCGCTCCCTGGACAGGGTGTCCTTGGAGGGCGCCCAGCGCCCTAGCTAAAGCTCTCTTGCTGCAGATGCACAGGGAATTTCTGACCTCGTGACGTTTGGCAGCGAGCGGATCCTGAGCAAAAGCATCCAGGTATTTCCAGAGGACGTGTGGCAAGCGAGGTCGACCCTCGCCCGAGCCAACTCTTCTGTAATCTTTTCCTAACAGCAGGTAATGGTGCTAACATTTAGTGATTAGAAGTTACTCTTTAGCGTGTTGTATCCTTGTTCTGTGGGTTTTGGTTACAGGTTATACGATTAGGTTTGCGAGAACAGTAGTGAACTAAACTTCCCAGTAAGAGGTCTTCACACCAGGGAAGTGTTACTTTTCTGCAGCAGCCCTGCCTCGTCACTCATTAGGGAGCTGCAGGTTGTCAGCGACTGCTCTCAACGAATGAGCGCGCGCGCGCGCGCGCTCACGCACCCTTAACATCCCCGGAGGCGCGCACATTCGCGCGTGTACACACACACATACACACACACACACAGCACTAAAACTAAATTAAGAAGCCGATGATTAAGACAAGCGTCTACTAGGCCTGTCATTTCAGCATCCTTCCATCATAACATTGTGGCACCGGCAATTTTGCTTGAGAACCTCCAGAAAAAAAAATCTATGGGAGAGCCTCGCGTATAAGAGTGGAAATGTTTAACTTGTATAAACTAGGGAACCACTTCGAAAGCGAGAAAGTCCAAGGTTAGAAAAGGAGGGGGAGGAGGAGGCAGGGAGGAGGAGGAGGAAGAGAAGGAGAAGGCCTGGACAGAGACCTCTGGGACTCTCCAGGCAAGTCTGTGTGCCGCTGCCAGGTGTTCCAGGCTATCTGAAGACAACTACATACACATCCAAAGGAAAAGTGCTGTGATGTTCAGCAAAACGAGCACCGGAGAAGATTCCTCACAACGTCACCCAGAGGAGAGCCAGACGTGGAGAAATCCATGACAAATTACCTCCCGAGGGACAAGGAATCTTTAGTCTCTTGAACAACTTCTCAGTCGAGTACTCTGCGCATCTTTCATAAACTGCTCACTACCCCTTACTTGCTTCCCTTATTTGCCAGCGTACTCTGGACCTTCCATGGTGGGCGATTTTCGGAAGGAGTTTAATCCCAGCTGGTGTGAGGGCAGGTTTTTTCCATTTCTAGATTGGATCCAATTGGAAGAAACGGTCCCACACCGCCCTGGCAAGCGAACTCTGAGAGGCCAATTCCTATCGTTTCTTTAGTTGCCCAAGGAAATGGTGCAGTCCATCCTTCAAAGGAGTCAGGGAAGCTCAAGAGACAGCCAAACGAGTGGGAGGGATGGTCATCAACTAGAATGAGGGAGGCTAGAGCTCAGGTTCTTAGTTTAAACCTTAGTTTTAACCTTTTCCACCTGAAAAAGAAGGAAGTGAGACTTAGCAAAAGCCAGCACACTAAACAATGCTACCTTGGATTTTCCATTAGTGGAGCAGTGAAAGAGAAGAAAAAGAAAATGACTTCTTAAATACATATCAAGCTGAAAGAAATGCTTGAAGGTCTCAAAATGCTTAGCTCCTTAGAGTCTCAGCTCCCAACTATCGCATCTTTTTCTTAATTAGTTGGAGCTTCAGTATGATTTTTAGTAGGAGCCTGAATAATCTACTTTGGAAAGTGATGGAGGACCCTTCTGAGGAGTACCAAGTCTTCTCTATTTTGAAGCACCCCCAAACTCCAGTTCTGTGAGGAAAGATGGAACAGTGTGACTGTGTTGCAACTATTAGGTGGTTAGCTCAATAACTAAATCTACACAGAAAGCACTGAACGGCCCAGAGTCCGCGTATGAGATTGATAAGTAGGTTATAGGAAATGCTTGCACCCACTGACGGTCTGTGATGGAATGAGAGGAGAGAAAAACGCACCAGTGGCGGTGCGCAGGCCAGAAGGCACAAAGAGAGTCCCCGCTCTCTTTGGAAAGTCACGAGAAAGAAAGTAAACTCTTTGCTAATCAAATACATCTGCTTCCTTTCTAAAAACCATGGACAAGCCAACGGTCCAGTTACTACTTTGTGCGCATCTCACACCCACTTGCCTTTTCACCTCCAGAGTCTGTTCTGTAGGTCTTTCCCACCTTCCCTCCCCAACCTAAGGCGGTGGAAAATCTTTGAAGCAGCGTTTCTTGAAAGGTGCAGCTCTCTCCCTCCTCTGCTACCCCCCTCAGGGCTGTAACTGCTACGGTTCTCGGCAGCTAAGCCGCCTAGCTCGGGCTGCCAGGCCTGCGCACGCCGGCCCCGGCGCACACCCGCGCGCTTGCCCGCGCTCCTTTGTTGCCGACGCCTGTGGAGCGCGATCAAGCCAGAGGCCTTGCTTCTAGGTTTCATCTCCATATTTCACCCCCTTTAAAGTTCCTTTTTCAGCCTAGATGTCTCATTTTTGCACATCAGACCGGATGCACACACACAGATCAATATTTTAAGGATAAGAGGACATTTGCCACGGCGAACTCGGGAGAAAAAAAAAAGAAAGAAAGCAGTTAAAGGTTTCCAGCTTGTATTGGTATAAAGCACAACTCCCAGTTAAAAGACTGAGGAGTGTGCAGGTGACGTTAATTCGAATATTCAATTACATATACGGGGTATTGAACCCAGTGGGAGAGAGCAGTTATAGCCCTGTATCTCTCCGCTCTTTGGAGGGAGCCGCAAGCGGGAGGAGAAGAGCGACAGACTAAGCTAGAAGCACAAGGGCGTCAGGAACAAGTTACCGTTATCCTGTGAAAACGAAACCCCTCCGTTTCAGAATCAACAACAACAAAGGTGTGTGGGGAGGTCACTTTTATTTTTAAAACAATCCTAGATAGATTCTTGTTCACTAATTTTAGTATTTTCCTTCTAGGTTTGTCCTAAGGCACGCAGGAGAGAAAGTAGCGTTCAAGAAGAAAGCTGGGTCGGCAAGTTTGGCCCCCGAGCGTGTGAAGTATGAATCACCACGGTGCAAAGGTTTCCTTTTTTTCTCACCCTCTTCTTTTCTCTCGGGGCGTCAACTTGTTAGAAAAGACAGACGAGGCTACGAGGAAATGGAAACGCTGAAAGAGCCCAGCTCCTTTCGAGAGCAGCCTGTAGGGTTGGCAGGCGGCTGCGGCGCGCCGAGGAGCGCGGGGCTGTCTCCGGAGCTGTCCCAGCTCACGCCTGCGCAGCCGCCTTTGGGCCAGACCCCGCGCTCGGATCGCTGCCTTGGCAGTCTACCCTTTGGCCTTAGAATAAACACCCCAAAAGACGAGAGAAAGGCCCCTAATTGAGCTGAGTATCTGCTCTCCAGCTCTGAACACAAAACAGGGCCTGCAGGTTTTCCTAGAGGAAGTTCTGAGACCACAAAACAGTCGGAGGGTGGGAGACACAAGATTTTAAGGAAGTCTGGAATTAACATGAAACATTATTTTCCTAATTAATTAAAAGTAATTCTCTTTCCCAATTTATATGCATGTACATGCTATCGATTACACGCCCCTATTTACTCGGAAAAAATGCTTAGAGTATCTTTGATACACACTGCTCATTCTTTGTCCTCTGGAACATTTACAGCTGATAGTGTGGCTGGTTGGGATCAATTAGCACTGGATTTTGCCCCAGGATTGCTCCCCAGGGCGGACAAATGGAGCCAACTCATCTCCAGCGACTTTTTTTTTTTTTTTAAACCTATGTGCGTATCCACGCCAGGGCTTCAGAAGCAGTTCAAAATCCCCAGCCTTGGTTTCACTTGATTTTGTTGTTGTTGTTATTGATAAATATTGGGTCATACACAAGCCACTTGTCAGAGCCTTTGGCTCCGTCTCCCAGCTGCACTCCTAGTGGGGCGTTTGAGTCTTGTCCTAGGAACTGGAAGGATTTACTGGGAAAAGAATTGCACATTCTCTGCTCCTTCAGTTTCGGAGATGGCCCCTTAAGAACATACGTCCTGTCTGTTTGCTGTCACGTTTATTTCTTAATTTGTACTTATACGTGAATACTGGGTAGATGTGTGCGTCTTGTTTTCCTATTTTTAAAAATTATCGAAGAGGTCTAAAAAGAAGGGGGTGGAGGAACTATTGATCCCAGTTCCTTAGGTATATTTGACACCAAAAGGACATAGGCAGATAGATAATTGTTGTAATTGCACTAGGGTGAGATAGGAGGTTAGGTTGGTAGGTAGGGCGTTGGGGATTTTGTAATTGGAGTAATATATACAGTTTATCTTTTGCTGTGCTGTATATATTCTTTCCCTTGATACATATTGCACATGAACTGAACCCGTGGTCTACTTGTCTTGGCATGTTTGAAGCCCCAGACACCCAGCAGTATCATTACAAGAAAGAGACAAAGCCCCTAAAGACTCCAGGCAGGGAGGCTGCTGCCTTTGGGTCCAATGGGGAGTTTATCTTGGCGTTGAACTTTTCTGGGAAGCGCACCCACTCACTCAGACTCCCTTACTGCGCAGAGTTCAGGTCTTCCCCGCGCTGAAGTGCAGGGAGGGGGTGTGGAAAAAAACAGCTGATTTTTGACATTTCAGAGGAACTCTTTCTATTTATCAGTGTTACCGAAGTGTACGTTACTGCAGAAACAACAAAACAAGCATAGAGCTGCAATTTTCAAGAAAATAGGATCCCCAAATATAAAAATAAAAAAGTAGCAGATAAGATGTATAATTCAATCAAATTACACAAAATTGCTTGAAAATCCAGAACAGTAGCAATCCATTATGCCTCTGTTTTATTAGTGACAAGTACAATTACTCTAAAATAAAGAACACTGGTGAATATATAATTGGCTGTAATCATGTTAGTGTTTGAATAAAAATGACGGGAACATTTAACACTTTGACAACAAAATGTTCAGAAATAACTTATTTATTCAAACAGTTTTTATTTTCCACCAAGTGAAGGAGAAACACAGTTTGCTTAGGAAAATCAATGACTTTTCCATGCAATAAATAAATATCCAAAAGGGGAAAAACAGCCCCACACCTCTATATTATTACTACTATTATTTTTAACCAGCAAGAAGCTTCGTCCTGTGTTTGAAGTCGGCTCTCCCATCGCGGTCTTTCGGAGCCAAAGTCCGCCACCTAGAGGAAGAGCTCTGCAGCTCAGCGCAACGCCAGCCCCTTTTCCCGCGGTGACCTCAGGAAATCAAAGTTAATATTCCTTTGCAAATTGCTCTCCGAACTAACTCCCCTCCCCCACCCCTCACACCCCTTCCGCCCTACAGCATCGTCACAATATTTTCTTAGTGATCGCTCCTCACGATCGGCGGCAGCGCCCAGTCTTCGGCAGCGCGGAGCTCGCCCAGGAAGGCGTGAGGGCGTGTTGGGGAGGCAGGTCAGGGAATATTGGGTTCTGGAGAGACAATCCAATTTCATCCAGAGTGTTCTAGAACATCCTGTATTGGGGTCTCATAAAGTGACAGCTGATGACGACATCACCACATTCTAGTGCCTTTTTGGGGCTTTCTTAGAGTAGACAGCCTGGCTCCCGCTTTCGGCCAGTTGGTACCACGGGGACTTTTCCGACTTCTCCCCGGTCCGCACCCCAACCCCCTACCCACAAAACGAAGATCTGCGATGCGGGCTGTCTCTAATCTTGGAGTCCAGTGGGCCCTTTTCGTTTCCTAGGTGGGTTGCATGCAGAACCGAGTTAAAGGTGTTACGGAGGAGGCCGTGTTTGGAGGGGCCCCCCGTGACCAGGGAGACAGACCGGTCTAGGGGAAACCTCAGGTTTTTACACCGAGCCCCAGAGTTTCAAAAACAACTTCCGTAGCGTGCGGGCGAATTTCGGGCTGGATGCCGAGGCACTAGGAGCCTTTTCGTATTTTAGTTTTGGTGGATCTCATGGGGCTCCTCATGAAGAGGAAACCAACCCCACTCCCCGATCTCGCCTGGCTGCTCTCAAGCAAATCTCGGGGAAGGGAGATGCTAAACGAGTGAGAAAGGGGCCATGGAAAGAGATTTAACAACACCCCCTGTGTGCTCGACGTCTGGTTAATCCTCGTGCCTCGACTCTGCTGTGTGTGATCCCAGCGCCAGCCCTCCAGGCATTTCTGCCGCCCCACCTTGTCCAAAGTTTTGTTTTCTATTGTTTTAAGGTACCTGGAACTCTGTTCAAGATGAAGATTTTCTAGAAAGGTGAGGAAGGAACAAGCGAGTTGGATTCATTTTGGAAAAATGAAAAAGAGTTTGATTAATAATCAGACTTCAATTAGGTTTCATTTCTTCTGTTTTTTCCTCCCTCCCTCCCTTCTTTCCTTCCTTCCTTGATTTCTTGCTTTTCCCTCCATCTTCTAGTCCCTCCTCCCCCTCATTCTCTGTCTCTGGCTATTTCCCTCCCTAAGGGTTAGAGAAAAGCAGCAGCGTGGGGGTGGTGGAGGTGACAGTTTTCGGTCTGAGTCCCCGAACCTCCTTCATCGTCCGTTCTTAGTCCCAGTGCCAGGGTTTGAGGGAGGCATCCCAGGGACGATTCTTCTCCTTCCTTCCAGAGAGGGCCTCAGAGCCATGGACTAAGAAGCCCTTTTCATACTGTAGAAATTCTTTTTAAGGTAGTCGAAATAAATATATATTTAAAAAATAAGCCTCTAAAGCCTGTTTCTCAGTACATGCTTCTCCGGTGGAGTGAGGCACACCCCAAATTCACTCCACCCCTAGGAGCTTAAGTCCTCAGAAATGTTTAGTTTTGTTTTATACAAAACCAGCGCCTCCACTGTCATCTCTCAGGTCTACCATTCCCCTCCCGCATTATATTCACGGGCGATGTTAGCCTTCCCCTACGTGTTCAGGCTGCTAATGCCGGCCACTTAACGCCACAAAAATGCTCATCTGTGGAGATTTTCCCAAGGCTAGCCACAATGTTGGCTCCTTTTTCTTTCTTTTCTTTTCAGGGCACGTCCATTCCTCCCTCCCCCCTTCTTCTTTCCCTCAGATGGGGACTGCAAAAGGGGTCCAACAACTTTTGAGCGAGTGTGTGAAGTTTCCTCCCCCTTCTCCTGCCTGCCAATCCACCAAGAGGGGTGGTGAAGTTTTGGTTTTCCCTTGAGAGCAGGAATATCTGGAAGCTTCAGCTGTAGCTTGATCGCCTCTCTCAATTAACTCGCCTTCATCTGTCCTTCAGTCGCACTTTTCCTTTCTGCCCCACCTGAGGCTGCGGAAGCTGTTCAGGATTGCCCTCGCAGCCAACTCAGCCCCAGCCTTCGGAAGAAAACTCCACTCGTTTTCTTTTCGGTTGACAGGGAAGCTGGGCTGGAGATGTCCCTTGTGCGGGCTTGTGTGTGTTGTGCATGTTTGTCCAGTTTTAGTGACTTTATGGGGGAGCCTGTCCTGGGCATGCTGGCATTTTTCCCCCTATAGGAGAGACTCTGGAGCAAGGAATCACCTGAACTTAGATGATGGTTTTTTGTCAGGCCTCCTACTCCTTCAAGGAACTCTGGCCTGGGACTGTCATGTGTCCTCATGACTCATATGCATCTAATTTCCAAGGAGAAGGCCGTCAGGGAAAAGACAAAGTAAAACTAATTTAATGTGTAATAAATATTAGCCAGTAGGTTTTGGTATAAAAATATGATTGTCTTCATTGTTCACGTCTGGAACACTTTTGCCTCTTAAAAACCAGTGACGTGTAGACGCGAGAACTGTTTTTATTGACTCTGGCTCTACCTCTTTTCTTACAGATCCTTAGGCAATTACTTCATCTTTCTAGTTTTTTCTTAATCTGACAAGTAAGAGACATTAAATAATTAATGTATAAAATATTATCCACTCACCAAATTCCCAACACCAAAACATAATTTCAAAAACCGTAAGAATCTTTAGAATTTCTTTTTTTTGTGGAAGCTGGAAGAAATCTCATTCAAACGGCAGCAGCGACATCTAGTGACCACAGTGCTCAATAACAGTGATGAAGTGAGGGACTAGTTTACTGAGCAGCGGGTTTCTGAAGGAGACATGGTGCTTTTCTAATAAATCTTGATTGTCTGGCAAACAGTCCTTTTTTGATAATTTATATTTTTCTAAGTTTATATTATGGTAATAAGATAGGGAAAGTAAAAGATGTTTAACTACCCCAAGTCTGAACATAGGGCAATTAAAGTTTGTAAGAACAGTCTTCCAGTGCTTTAAATTCCATGTCAAGAAACTAGTCCTAAGAAATAATTTTGTGGATTGTACTTTATTTAACTAATCTTTCAGATTATCACCAAATGTATTTCTACACAAATACATGACAAAATTGAAAGAAGTCAAAATTTCTGATATTTCTTTTTGTCTGAACCATTTAGTTGCTTTGAGATTGCTGTCTGGTGAATATCAGGGAACATACTGAAAATAAGACCATCTTTTAAATAACCACACCTATCCTCTGTATATATCACCTTTGCTCAAAATATTTTGAAATTCAAAAAGGTGGAATTCCTATATCTGGATGAACTCCATCTTTTCTTCCTACAGAAAAGACTAAATGGACTATCTGGGTACAGGAAAAGTCTTAGCAGCGGTAGTGCGTGGGTGTAGTTTGTGCATGTGCTTGCTGAAGTGTGTGTTTAATTTCCTAAGAGCAAGGCAGCTGATGACTTCTGAAATATAGATCCATGTTTTGTAACTTTAAAGCAAATCAATTCTGTTTACCCCATTTTATTTTTCACCAGTACTTCCGAGGTTTTTACTATGGCATTTGGCCACTGATTGGCATGCTGGTTAGATAGTTCTAGAGTGGTAACAGGAGTAGTTGTTAACACCTGGGAGAATTTGATATAATCACACCACTTCTCTGGACCTTAGTTTCCTAATATACAAAATGAGGAGATTGAATCTCTCTACTATCCCTTGTAGCTCAAAAGATCTATAAATCAATAAATCATCAACCTTCATTTGGGAAGGACTCTTCTGGTGCCTGTGTTGTCATTTGCAACTCTTCAGTATCGATTCTGAAGTCTTCAGTTAGGCATCTCATCAGAAATTAGAATTGAAGAGCACTTCTTATTTTCCATGTCCTGTGCATATCCCTCTTTTTCTGTTTTAAAAAATAACAAAAATCTCAGCCTCTCCAGTCACCATGTACTAACTCATTGGCATGCACTCAGCTCTCCGTTGCTGTCCATCCAGGAAAATCATAATGTGGGAAGAGGACTAAGCAGAACACTAAGCTGAGACAGCTGTATTCGAGTTTCCCTAACATGTTCCCATATCCTCATGGTGATGATTAATTATTATTATTATTATTAGGAACCAGAGCCAAAGGATTCTGGCTGCAAATAGCCCACATTTCCTCCCCGCTTCTGTGTCCTTGTGAATAAATTTCTTCAGGAGGTGGCAATAAAATGTCTCCAAATTCTGCCTGACTAGGAACATCAATACAACACTTTCAGCAAGAAGATTGTTAGCAGAAGGTGAACATCACCCCATGATGCAAATATGTTTAGCATTTAATATAAGCCCTAGGGAGACTGAAGACATTATACATATCATATCTATGCTAACTTGGGTTGAGAGAATGAACAGGGTTCATTACAAGGAACATTCTAAATCTATCAAAGATTTCTTTCTTAGATGTCTTTTTGTTGTTCCCTAGATAACCTTCTCCTCAACCTACTATTTGGATTGGTAATAAATGTTCCTTACGTTTGTATAAAATTAGCAAGGCATGTTTTCTTCCGTGGTTTCTTCACAGATCCCATAAAAACAGTGCTATTTTATTTTAGAAGCGTGGAAATTGACCCAGAAAGGATAAATGACTTGCCTAATGTCACACCACTCAGAAGACACAGAAAAAGAATGTGAATCCTGGCTTTGGATAGTCTGCAGCTTGCACTTGGTCATCCTTAGGGCTGGAACTTTCACACTGGGAACCGAGGTTACTGGCTAATACTGCTGCTTATTAAGCCTTACCAGGATTCCACCACGTATATTTGAGAAGTTTAAGATTTTAAAGGATTCTTGAGACCTCTTGTAACATGGCACAGTCTGTGTTGACTACTCTTCATTCATGTATGATTTTTTTCCATCTTAATGCTAATAATTTTGTATTCTTTCTACAGGAGAGATAATCTTTGCAAAAAAAAAGTGTTAATGATCTTGAAAGCCAAGATTTTAGAGTTGGAGGGACTCGAAGACATCATCTGATTCAACAGCTCAGGAAAAGGATGACTATTTCAATCAATGGCTACTGGGAACTTGTGCTGAGTGGGAGTCCAGATTATTCTGGGTATCTTGGTGTTGCTTCCTACCCATCTCCCTGGCTTCTTGGCTTCATGCATCAATATATTTAGCTTCTCCATTCTTGCTAGCCATCTTGTGGACTGGTTTTCCAAAAGGGCTGAGTCTTCAGCAGCACACTGCGGATTTGGCTAAGCATCCAACTGTCAGCTGGGAGCTAAGTCTTCTTCGATGTATTTTCTCTCAAGTAGCTCTCTGCTGCCCTCAACTGGCATTAAGCCAACACAGCTAGCTAGCCTTCTGCATTCACACTAATCCACTTTATCCTGGCTCCAAATGAGATCTGGGAGCATTATTAACCACACTATTTTTGGCTTTTACAGCACAGAAAAAATAGAGCCCAGGCCAGTTCATGTCCATTTATATCCCATGTTCTCACTTCCTACAAGTTTGTTGACGGGCCATGAAGAAGGATGTCTCTGACTTTCACTATTTTTAAGTATTTGGAAGGACTTACATACAAGGGTAAACTTTCTATTTAATTATCAAGTTGAGATACACTTCAGTTGACATGATACCAGTCCACAGATTTCTGAACTTGCTGTATGAGTCTTAAGGAATATGAAACATTTTGTCTTTTATGTTATAAAGATATAGAAAATTATATGAAGTCCATGAAGGATATGTAAATTTTTTCACTTATTCAACAAACCTGTATTGGGCACATACTATATGCCACACACTATTCTTGGTGCTGAGAATACAGCATTGGATAATGAAGGAAAAAAAACTCCTCTGCCTTTATTAAGCTTGCTTCCCACTTGAGGAAAATAGACATTAAGCAAATAAATAAGCAAAATGCCCTTTAAGGGAATGTGACATTCTCATATTTATTTCCTACCCTGAAAACACTATAGTGATTCCATGATCTTAAGAATGTTTGTAGTAACATTCATGGGGTGTAGGTAAGTGGGGGGGATGGGTATATTCACACCTAATGGGTGCGGTGCGCGCCATCTGGGGGATGGACACGCTTGAACCTCTGACTCGGATGGGCCAAAGGCAATATATGTAACCTAAACATTTGTATCCCCATAATACAGTAAAATAAAAAATTAAAGATTAAAAAAAAAGAATGCTTGTATTAAAGTTAAGAGAGGCATAACTCGAGGTTAGACAGGGACTGTGTGTGCTACGAATATACAATGTGTTATTTGTTCATACATTCATTCATAATTTTATTGTGAATACAGTATAGACATGTAAAAGTGGTTGATGTGGGTTATGTGTATGAATCCTTCAGCTACAGAGAAGTTTTACCCTTTGATTCTACCACAGTCTTCTCTCCTGCTCAGTTGCCCCGTGGCGTGACTGGTGATTGGAATACCACTTTGTTACCTTCTGTAATAGCTGGCACGGAAGTCCCTGCTGTTGCTGCCAATGATGATGGTGTCTGTTACTCTCTTTTCTCTTGGTTTTCATTCTGCTCTCTTTCTGTGTCTTTTGCTTTTCCCACAGATAAGCTCTGATAGATATCATTGACCGAATGGAATAAGTTTTTCCTTTCTGGTGAGGCAGGACTACCAGTTATAAACAACCTGGTTTTTTTTTTCCTCTACCAATTCTGTTTGAAATGGGTGTTTGTCCCAGGAAAACCAATTGGTTTGGAAAAAATAAAACAAAAACAAAATAACAGAGCAGTAGTGGCATTACCTACACAGGAAGTATAAGTATTATGTTTGTATTAAAAGAAAAAAGTCCACATTTTGGAAAAAATCTATCAAACTCCGTAATATAAAATCAATTCTGGGTTGTTAAGTGAAAAGCTTCATCCTTCCCTTGGAGAATTTTTCCATGTAGAATTTTCTAGTTTTGTTTTTAGGATATAGTTATCTTCTGCTAGGTAGAAATGCCACTGTCACAATGCACCGTGTAGGTCAGAGCAGCAGGTAAGAATATGCAGACCCATCTGCTCTTGTATATTAAATGAGCTAGGAATGCATATTTTTATTAAAAAATTATTTGAAATAGTCTACATTTTTGTTTACTTTTGATTTTAGGTATATCACAGACTCGCTGTAAAAAATTTTCCCATACATTATAAGGAAGAAAATAAATATGAATTATCCACTGAGGCAAAGCTTATAGATAATTTCAGTTAACATTTTGCAAATTTTTTTTTTTAAATCAGACCTTTTCAAATGCATAAATAGGTACATACTACATAGTGTATTTTAAGTAATTTGGATCATCCTGTGGGTATACTTTTTGTTCTGCCTTTTTTTATTCAGTGTTATACCATGAGCATTTCCCAGTAGGTATGTAAGTATTTTGATTTTTGAAAACTACAGTTTCAACTGTCTATGTTATTTATGGATAATAGTAAATAATTTAACTATTGTCCATTAACAATTGCTTCACATTTAGACTGTTTCTAATTTTTCATCATTAAAATGGCTTGAGATATGTATCACACATAAACCTTTTGTCCAAGTCTGATTATTTCTTTACAATAGAATTTTTTAGAAGAA
>CAUYMX010073807.1:0-22069 GCA_963573855.1 Lepilemur septentrionalis | reverse complement strand
AGTAGCTGGGACTACAGGCATGAGCCACCATGCCCGGCTAATTTTTTACATATATTTTTAGTTGTCCAATTAATTTCTTTCTATTTATAGTAGAGACGGGGGTCTCACTCTTGCTCAGGCTGGTCTTGAACTCCTGACCTTGAGCAATCCACCCACCTCGGCCTCCCAGAGTGCTAGGATTACAGGCGTGAGCCACAGCGCCCGGCCGATGGGTACACATTTTATAAGCCCTGGTTTCAGGGTTGGAGAACCCGAGAGTTGTAACAAAATTGTTCTCCCTGCAAGAATTATGTTCTAAAAAGGAAGGAAGGTTCTTCTTGTACCTGTATGTGTATCTTATTACCAAAATGAAAAATAATAAATGGGTTGATTAGAAAGGGCAACAAACTTAAGAGAACACTGAGGACAGGGAAAAACTGAAGAGGTGAAGAGAGACAAAAGGAAGAAAAGATGCTTAAACACATTATCAGAATAAGCACAGCTTACAATGGCAGACAGTAACCAAAAGGAGGTGACACCAACTGCCCCTGTCACACAGAGCCACCGATGGTCTGATGTTGGCCTACAACTGTTTGCATAAATAAAATGTGTGTAAGATTTGTCATGAGCTGCTATTATAAACTTTACTTTATAGATTTAAAATAGAGCAAGGGCTAGACAGAAGGAATAAGTTCTAGTGTTCCGTAGCACTGCGGAACGATAACACAATGTTATATGTGACTATAACACAATTTACTGTATATTTTCAAATAGCTAGAAGAGTGGATTTTGAATGTTCCCAACACAAAGAAATGATAAATGCTTGAGGTGATGGATATGCTAATTATCCTGATTGGATCATTACACATTGTACTCACACATCAAAATATCATTCTGTACCACATAAATATGTACAATTATTATGTGTCAATTAAAATAATAGTAAAAGCAAAAAATAAAATAAAATATAAATAAATAAAAGAAAGGAAAAAAATAAAATAGAGCAAGGACTTCTAGAACATCTCATGCAAATATATGCAAATGAGCACAGGGACCTATGCAAGAAAGCAAAAGCAAGCATGTCCTTCCCTCTTTTCTGTAAGCCTTGTTATCTTATTTTAAAATCAGCTCTTTGGGCATGCTTGCAGCTCCGACTTGGGCAGTGCAAATGCAATATATGTTATCTAAACGTTTGTACCCCTGTAAAAATTTTGGAAAAAATAATTTTAGAAAGCAAAAAAAAAAAATTCAGCTCTGCAACAAAGTCAAACAAGAGTACAGACTGTATGATTCCTTTTTTGTGATGTTAAAGAAGAGGCAACACTATGGTAATAGAAATCAAATTAGTGGTTGCCTGGGCTGGGAGGATTGACTGGGAAGGGGCATGGGAAATTTTCTAGGTGTTGGAAATGTTTTACATCTTGGCCTTGGTAGTGGTTACAGGAAAACCTTGGTACAAAACTTGGTCTTGGCTGGAAGCTGCCCTGGTTAACTCTCACGTGGCTTCTAAGTAGTAGCTGCTTGAGCTTTCTGCTTTTGCCTTTGTTGGATGCCATACACTGTCACGTGACATGCCTGTATCTAAGGCAGACCTGGTATCTGGGGCCATGGCCAGCCCTGGGGCACTCAGAAGCCTCACTCTTGCTCACATTTGTGGGGAAAAGAACACAACAGGAGAAACAAAGTCTCCTCTTGCCCCTCGAAAGATCAGTCAGCATTCATCCCTGGAGCAATGCCAGCCTCGCAGGGCTGCAGCCAGGAAAGAGACAGCCTGGCCCTGCACCGTTGTCCATCCCTCCCCAACATCCTTACCTGTCAATGGCAATGGCCAGCAGGGCATTGGTGGAGACGTAGAGAGACACTGTGCGCAGGTAGTTGACAGAAGCACAGAGCACGTGGCCGTGCTCCCAGGAGAGCTGGCGCACCACATAGTAGTCCATCTCGAAGGGGCAGCAGACGATAGCCACCAGGAAGTCGGAGATGGCCAGGTTAGCAATGAGCAGATTGGTGAGGTTGCGCAGCTTCTTATAGCGGGCGAGGGCAGCAATAAAGACAAAGTTGCCAATACCACAGACCAGCATGATGCCTGCCAGCGCCACCCCGATGACGATCTTGGCTGCAAAGAAGGTCCGTGTCTTGGTCACGTCCTCACCCTCATCCAGCGGGAGGTCATAATCACCATAACTGAAGTTGAAGGGGAGGGAGGAGGCGTGGTCTTGGGGTGGATTAAAGTTGGGAGCAAAACTAGTGCTTCCGTTCTGGGCTGCCATGGTGAGGTCTGCCGGGGGAGAGGTGTGACGGAGGTGCAGGGGGTAAGGGGTCAGAGCGCTCCAAACTAGGGGTCCAGACCTTCTGCTCTCACAAGGTCAGCAAGACTGGCACTCTGCCCACATCCTTGGGGAGAAGTGACTCACCATCCTGGATCTGGAAGGAGACACAACCAGTGGACAGCATGCAGAAGAATATCTGGTGGCATTCCTTGAGTTCCCCAGGCATAGGCCAATCAGATCTATTGCCAACTCCCAGACAGAGCTACCCAGGATGCAGAGGAGAGGAGACATGAGAACTGGAAGCTGGGAAACCCTCCACTGGCTGCCCAGCTGTCAGGAAGGACTGAGCATAGGATGGATTGGACTCTCCAGAGACACCTAAGGTTGTGCACCTGTGCCCTTTCCCAGGGACCAGGGACTGTCTGACTGCCCATCACACCTATCTTCCCTCCCCAAATGCATCAGCCCCCACAAGGGTCTCCTGGAAGTTTTCTAAGGCTGCTCCCAGAAGCTGGCTCAGGGTTCTATGGCAGTCACAATGTTGTGCCACCTGTTGCCACCAGGGACAAAGAAGCAGGAGGGCTGGGACTTCGTAGGGTCTTTCCACTAAAGCAGGAAAGGGCTCCTCTGTCCTGGCCAACCCACAGACTTGGAAACCACCAAATCCGTTTTCACAGGGACAGACTGCGTCATCCTGGGCCGCTGATTTGTGCTCTTGGAGTCCCACTCTTCCTGTAAACCCAATTCCTGCTGCCTGGTCCAGGGCCTGGGGCACAGTGGCGGTTGGATAGGAATCTGTTGAGTGAGTGAATGAAGATGCTACCCAGGGTTCTGTAGGTCGAGGGGTTGTGGTTGGGAGGGAATTTTCCTGCTGCTCTCCTGCTCTTTGGGGACTAGCTCTAGGAAGAAATATTTTGTCTGCTTCCCCCCCTTCCCCTTTCCTCCAGCCCCAGTTCTCCACCCAAAGTCAACCCTGACTAGGAGGCATTATGTCTTGTCACCAAGGCTTGTGTCCTCTGGAAGTGGTGGCCACTCCAAAATCTGGCTTAACTGAAGTCAGCCCCCAAGGGTGGGGGGAGGAATGAGGGATGGTCATCGAACACCCAGAAAAGCCCGAGAGGCGAACTGTCCTTCATTGCCTAAGTCCTTTATATTCTCAGTGCCTCAGTATCCCCACAGGGGAGGAAACAGTCTCTGAAGTCCTGAGGCTTCAGGAGACAGGGTGCTGTGGGGCAGAAGGCATCTTTTCAGGCCCCGAGGGGCCTGAAAAAGAGCCTGGACTCCATCACCTGAGGAAGGGGGCCCTGGCCGTCCAGCTGTGTGGCCTTCCCCCCACCTCTCGGCACACCTGGGAACGACTCCAAGTGTGGGGGCCGCGGGATACCGGTAGCAAGAAGGGGACCAAACTGGACAACGGGCTTGGTCGCCTCTGTGAGGGGAAGGCGACACCCAGGGACAGGAACTGCGCCCCAGCAAGGAACAGGAGTCAGGAGATGGCAGGGACACCCCAACCTGGGGCGCGCTCGCCAACTGCGTCCCACGCGAGACCCCAATCTCCGCAGACTGCCCAGCTGGAGACCCGAGAAGCAGGAGTCCTGGCCCTCTTGGCTTCTACGCTCCGCGGTTTTCCTGTCCCGGGACCCGAAATGAGAGGGCGCGCGCCGGGCTGGGGCGGGTCCCGGCCCAGTTTCGCAGGAGGTGTCACCCTCCCGCCCCGACACCACCCGACTCCAGCAGCCCCCTCCCCAGCTCATCGACGCGCCCGCGCGCTCTCCCGAGGCGCCGCCCTGGCAGGGGCGGGAATCCAGTCAGAAATTCAGGCTCGAGAAGCAAAGCTTGCGGAGCCGCGGGCAGGAAGAAAACGCGGGGCGGGAGGAGGATGCGGTGCGCGGGAATTTTCCCACAGACGCCTGTTCTTTTCTGCTCTGCTTTCAGGAAGGTATCCCCCTACCCGCGCTCTCCCTGGCAATTGGGCGCTTGTGCCCCAGCCCAGCGACCCTCTCTGGCTTCCTTCGCCCGCGGCCGCACGCCCCAGCCCCTGCTTACCGCCCCCTGCCCGGTCCTGGAGGGCCGCGAGGGGATCTCCCGGAACCGATTCTCCTGCTGCGAGCCAGCCTGGGCGCATCTCGAGAGTGGCAGGACAGGCAGAGCAGCCCGAATGCCCCGCAGAAATAAGTGGGCATCGGAGGCCCTAGCCCAGGCGACGCCCCCACCGCACCGCCAGAGTCCCCGACTGCGAGGATCTGACCCCTTACTTGCCTCGGTGTCCCCTCCGCTGTGCGCTCTGCGGCACCGGTAGCTGGCGCGAGGGTCGTGGAGTGGGTGGGCGCGGGCCAGGCCGCTGGGTTTCTGCCCCGGGGACCTGGACCTGCACTTACAGAGGCGCTGCGTAGGGGGATGTCCCTTTCTTCCGAGCACCAGCGCGCTTCCCTGCGTGTCGCGGTCTCTCTCTTCCCGCTGGAGTTGGCGCTCCGCCCCCGCAGCTTTTCCCAGCGCCTCGACCCGGCTCAGTGCGCCCCGCCTTGCACTCGGCTCCGCCCCGGGGATCCCAGCCTGTCTCCGAGCCCAAGCCAAGGGTGGGTGCCTGGCTCCCGCACCCCACCGCGCGTGCCCTCGGGCTGGTGCGCCTAGGGGGCGGGGCACCGTAGCTCTTGCCCGGCTGGTGCGGGTTCCCAGGAAGCCAAAGCTCTGGGTGTGCAGGACTGAAACTGTGGCAGGAGACTGAAGGTCTAAAGGTGCTCCCCACTGTTAAGCCCCAGAAAATTAATGGCAGGTTGGAATACGGACTCTGCCTTGTCAGATCTTCCCAGTTTTCAAGAGAATCTGGAATTTGAGAACTTTATAAATACTCTTTGGGTTAGTTAAAGCAAAAACCTTTTGTTGGCCAAAGAGGATATATCTCAGACTTGATACAGTCCATGGGGCTGCCAATTAAAAACTTGTGGATAAATGAGCTTGAAACCTCTGTGACATTCTGTGATTCTGCCTTTCCCACTTTATGTGGAACTAACCCCATTCTCCTCCCCTTTCGGCATCTCCCGGCCATGACCAGAGAGAAGAGATCCAGCTTTCTGCCTTCATCCTGGGAAAGGGGTGCTGTTCGGCAGGTGTCACAAATGGTCAGGACAACTTCCAGATGTGGAGGCAAAAGAGGTTCTGTTGTTTAAAGTGGGGTGATTGGATAACCAGTTACATGCCCTGGACACACACTTTGATGGAGGTTCCTTTCAAAGGCTTGGTGCATACTTATCAACTTTGGCTAAAGTCTTCTCCACTCATGGACAACACCCACCCCTTTTTTGGGGGCAAACAGATCCTGAGTTCCTCTGCCCTCTGGTTCTTTCATGGAGCCCTCCAAGATAGAGTTATGGCAGGGTTGCTTTCACACAGATCTGGAAACCCATAGATGTCATTTTAATGACTTGAAGTCCTGACTGCTCTTAGCAGAGTAGGAGCTTTGCCGGGGGATGGACAAACAGTTTCCAGGGAGATGGTGGTTGCTCAGAGAATATTGCAACCAAGTGCTATAAGGAGTTGTCTTAGTTCAGGTTCCCCCCGACGGAGACTCCAAGACAAAGGCTTGAGTGCAGGTGATTGACTGGGAGGTGGTCCTGGGGAAACAAGCACGGTCAGGAGACTTGAGAGAGGGAACAGAGAAGAGCTGGCGCGAAGCAGTGTTAACAATCAGGGCACCACTGTGGCCACCTGGGGCTCATTCCAGTTGACCCACCAATCATAAGGAGCATGCCTCATGATTGTCCACTGTAACACAGGGAGGCTTGGACATTCAGCCACCGATTCCTAGCCCCACACTGATGGACAGTTTCCCTGAGGGCCACAATTTTGCTCACTTCTGAGGTGTGCCTCTGTGTGGTGCAGAAAGACTAAGGCTGCCAAGAAGAGAGGTGTCAGGGTGTCAGGTGGTAAGTTCCAGTGGGCAGAGGAGATACAGGGCAGGTCACTGAACTCACTCACAGGGCTGGTGAGTTCCGGTGGGCAGAGGAGATACAGGGCAGGTCACTGATCCTACAGCTGCTACAGGAGGGGAGCAGAGAGGCATTTCCCTCCTAGGGGCGTCAGGAGTTGCACTGACACTGGCCTTCATGGACTGAACTGGGTGTAGGTGTGATTTTTTGAGAGGGGCTGAAGACTTTGCATTATGTAGCT
Source organism: Lepilemur septentrionalis (assembly GCA_963573855.1). Taxonomy (NCBI): domain Eukaryota; kingdom Metazoa; phylum Chordata; class Mammalia; order Primates; family Lepilemuridae; genus Lepilemur; species Lepilemur septentrionalis. Next base: position 15,653 of record CAUYMX010073807.1, on the reverse strand, counting down.
GGGAGCAACTTTACATGCCCACTTGGGCTCACAAAGCTGGCGAGAACTGGGGAAGTGGAGATTACTTAGGCAGATAGGATGAAAATTACTAACGGACTTCCCCTCTAGTCAAAGAGATTTCTCTAATTGCCAGTCCAAAGTCTCTCCTTCTCTCTCAGGAAATCTCTCCTCTCTGAAGTCTTTCTGGGTGACAGAGACTTAGCTGAACGACATCATAAAGCACTGAGGGATGGGGAGAGGTGACGGGGAGGAAAGGGAAACTGTGTGGGCTGGAGTTGTCCCAGATCTGCAGGGGAGAGAGAGGTTATAGTAGGAACAACTGGGCATGAGGAAAATGGATAGATGAGGACAGGAGACTTCAGTGCAGGCCAGATTATAAATTTGAATCCACTTGAGAGACATTCATCATAAAAATTTAACGGCAAAATATTTTGAAAATATTAAATCTGAGTTTTCTTTATTTTTCTTCCACACATCATATTCCATAACAGGCACTCAGTCATTATGAATCTGGCCAATTGGAGAGGGTTAATGCCATGCAGAGTAACATCTCTCAAAGACACTTGATACCTAAAGGGAAGGGTTGAACGGTTGAGTCCACCTGAGACTGGCAAGTTGAACTACGTTTAGTGGCCCCCTGACCCTCACACTACTCAGAACACGTGTCAATGTGTGTGTGTGGGGAAGAGAGAGCTCAGGGTTTGTGAGGTAAATCTGATTTTCAGATAGTTTCTTATAAATTACTTTTGATGTTTGAATTGTGCTTTTTGAAAGTGACTCATTTCTGGGACAAAGCCAGATAGGTCTCTGGGCTTGTAAGAGTGACATAAGCAAACTTTTTTAAATCATAAAAATGGATACAGATTCTCTGGAGCTGGATTCATCAATACACATGAAAAGCTTTGAAAAATTATGTACTTTAATCTAGAAATTCTATTTTCATGACTATTCTGTGGAGATAATGAATGAAGCAGGTAAAGATTTCACTACAAGGACATTGAAAGCAGTATTGTGTAGGATAACAAGGAATTTGGAAACAACCCAAATTTCCTACAACTTGATTAATTAAACTGTGATAAAGTTGTCTTTATGAAATATGATGCTGTCATTAAAATATTTTGAACCAATAGTAAAGTCACATGAATGACTAAAAAATTTAAAAATGCACAAAATCATACATTGAAAGGTATCACTCTCACTCCTGCACCCTGTATCTATTTTGTTCCCTTCGACTCCTCTTGTGGATCTCCTGTACTATTCTCCCAGTGTTTCTGTTTGCAAATACAACAGTATATTACCATTTATTATCCTCTAAGAAGTTTCCATTTCAATATATGAAGAGCTTCTTCATTTCTTTCTTTTTTTTTTTTTTTTTTAGACAGAGTCTCACTCTCTTGCCCGGGATAGAGTGAGTGCCGTGGCATCAGCCTAGCTCACAGCAACCTCAAAACTCCCGGGCTCAGGCGATTCTCCTGCCTCAGCCTCCCAAGTAGCTGGGACTAGAGGCATGTGCCACAATGCCCAGCTAATTTTTTCTATATATTTTTAGTTGGCCAATTAATTTGTTTCTATTTTTAGTAGAGATGGGGTCTCGCTCTTGTTCAGGCTGGTTTCGAACTTCTCACCTTGAGCGATCCTCCTGCCTCGGCCTTCCAGAGTGCTAGGATTACAGGCGTGAGCCACCGTGTCTGGCCTTTCATTTCTTTTTTGAAACAACTGTAGAGCAGTCCATTGTGAAGATACACCAAAGTTTTTTTGTTTTTTTATTTTATGTTTCCTTTTGCTGGATATGTTGGTTAGTATTTTCAAAATATGCCTGTTAAATTACAAATTGGGTTTCTTTTTCAAATTTTTGGCTATTATAGTGCTATCCTATAAAATGATATGCCTGTACTTCAATGAATAACTTTGTACGTAGTCTCTTTTTGTATATGTGCAAATCTATTTGGATGATAAAATTCTAGAAGTGGTATTGGTGTTGCCACTGTGGGAAAACAACTTAATTTCACTGGGGAGCCCTAGGCCACAGCGTGGACCAGCCATCCCAGAGTTCTACCAGTGGGGGGTAGCGGTGATGGAGCTGGCAGTCATCTGTGAGAACTCTTCCTGAGGGGTGTTCTATGGGCCGAGCAGACTCCTGTGGTCAGAGAAAGCACCCAGGCAGAGAGATGCCCATGTGGATAGCTGGAAGACAGGCACTGAAATAGTGAGGGTCTCTCTGTGTGTATGGGGGACCTGAGAACATTTGTGCCATGGGCATTACTTTGCAGAGTTGTACGATAATTTCTTTGCTGGCCCCGTTTTTGTGTCCTTCATCCTCTGGTAGATTGGTCTGAGCATGTCCTTTTTATGGTAGAGGCACAGGTGCAAGAGCAAACAAGCCCAGTGGACAAAACCAAAACCATTCTGAGCCTTTGCTAGCATCACATCTGCTAACATCCCATTGGCTGGAGCAAGCCGCATGCAGAGGCAGAATCGTGGGTTGGGAGGATGCTGCAAAGGCAGCATGGCCAAGGGCATGGATGCAGGGAGAAGTGAAGACTGGACACAATTGATGCAGTCCACACTTAGTTCCTGGGTCTGGGATCCCAGAGCTTCTTCAGTTGCTGCTCGGATCCTATGAGTCAGCTCATTGCCTTAATCATTTCTCTTTTTAGCTTAATTTATCCAGAGCTGAACTCTGTTGCTTGCTATCAAGGAACCCTAACAGATCCAGGTATTTTTGTGTGGGACAAAATAGGCTCAGGCAGGTTGAGTCTGAAAGGTCCCACAGCTGGTGGGTGGCAGAATCGGGATTCAAATCCCAAATCCAGGCTTCTTCCTCTGCACTAACTTGAGAATTGTGGTTTTCCTTGTGCAAGGGGAAGATAGGCTGGGATCAGGATTCACATACTCTTGCTCCTGTTAGTGAACTCTGCCTACCTTGCGGGGAGTATGGTATTTGCAGCAAGAACAGGACAAAATAGGAGAGCAATGAACAACCTTTCCAAGACCTACACTTGCCTCTGGAGGCCAAGGGCATTCCAGCCCAGGTGGCTTGGTGTCAGGCAGACTGTAATGGCAGCTCTAAACTGGAGTGTATGTCAAGACCTTTCTCAAAATACACATGCCCAGGCTCAATGCTGGTAGATTCTTATTCTGCATATCAATAATGTTTTCCTGGCTTCTTCAAGTATCCATTCTTTGCCAAGTTTCTCCCCCCAAAAAACCAACATGAAAACTAAAAATACTCTGATGGAAATCATTGCCTATAAGAAGCAGACCTGAATGAACTCTGCCTCAAAACGGCAGAACATCTTCCCAGCAGGGTGGCATTTTATTTTCTCACTTGTAATATCATAGATCAGCCAAGATGGTGTGAGTACTTTTCTTTCTTTTAATAAAAAATTCAGTTTGGGGCCTTTTTCCCTGTATTTAATTCAGTTGGACATTTTCCAAACCTCTACTAGTTGAAAGCATTACTGAAAACACAGAAGCTGGGAAGAGAAAGTTAAAATTGGTGACAAATTCAACATGCTGTTTCTGTGTACCAGCTCTACAGAGCACATTCTGCTGGTCAGCGTAAGGCTTTGAGAAGTGCAGCATGGGGTGCAGCGAAACTGGGGCAATGATGCAGAAGAAGAGATGCCAGGTTATCCACAGGCACAGCTTGTCCAGACAATTGGAAATCAAAATACATACCCCCCAAAATGGCCTGAATTACATACATGCATCTGTTTTTAAACAGAAGGTATCTAACATTTAAGTCCAGAAATGCTTTTGCAGGGATGAGAGCTGGGAGATGGTGGAGTGGCTTGTAGCCTCAGGAGTCCGCATTGTGTGGCTGGTGGCACATTTTTGGCCTTTGTATCACTTTGGGATTGAATTGGAAATAAAGAAGCCAAGCTTGTGGCTCCAAAATCTTACTGGTCTCGTCACCCTCAGTGGAAGAGATAAAAGATATCCCTAAACAAAGGCATCCGCGGGCATGGAATAATTGGTGCCGTTGCCCTGGACGGTGGACTTGGAGGGGAATGGTGGGTAAGAGTTGGTGGGAAGGCTGTACTAGCCAGAATTGCACACCTGCTTCTGTCGTCTGATACCTGGACTCTCATTACCACACCACGCTGTCCCTGCCCCACAAGGGTCCTTTAGAAGGAACGATGGAGAGTAGGGTGGGGATAGAGCCAGGAGGGGCCACTGGGCTTATGCACGGCAAAAGCAGACGTGGCGCCTGAGGGAAGCCCACACAGACACGCATCTTTATTTGCCAAGACCCAGCCTCCCAACAGAGAAACTCCAAGTAGAGCTGAGGGTGGAGTGAAAGAAACAGAGGGAAATGTAGGTAGGAGATAGTGGGGGAGCAATATTATAAATAACCATGTTATAAACCCTTGAAAGGCAAGAAGTGAAGTGAGTCCACCCCTGACATTGTCCACATCAGGATGCCCAGTGGGTGCCATACTCCTTTTAGTATCATTCTACACCCCTGCCCCCAACTTTTTTTGAAATGGCAAAAGCCCTCCTTGATATTCATTTTTCCCCCCATGGTGTGTCCAGTCCTACAGAATGCTCTTTGCATCATAACCTGCAAAGCCGCAGTTCAGTCCGCAACTTTGCTGCTATTTAAGGCCAACTCGTTCAATCTGTGTTGCTGGATATTGCATCGCAGGGAGTTCTGAAGTCAGCATCTCCCCGCTTACTTCTGTGCCTCTTTGCAAGCCAGTTAACACTGCGACCTTTCTGAGGTCCATCTGGTGGGCTCGAGTTTCCAGGCTGGCTTCTATTTTACGTCTTGGGGTAGTGACTGTTGCTATTTTTCTTACAGCAGAAAGTGTTCTTGAAAGGGACAACTATTATTTTCCACTTTTTTTCTTTGCAGGCAGTGCTTTAACACCCCAAGGGGGATCATTTGGCAATTGAACTGGTTTAGACAAAAGCCTGGCAACTCCCAGAACGAAGTGATAGAGTCTGTCATCTTTCCATCTGTCGTTCCCAGGGCCAACGCTGTACCTCCATTGTGCCTGGTGGTCGCTCAGATGGGTTACCCCAGTTATGATTTTCTTGCCCCTAAGCAATTTCAGCCTCACTTTAAGAACTATTATTAATGAAAATGGCACATTAAGACAGACAGTCTCTCCAAGAAGGCAGTTCTTATAAGAGAAAGCTGGTTAAAATCCAGATACTTTAGACATGTGGGAAAAACCTTGGAATAAGAAACTGTAGCATGTTAACAGTGATTACCTCTAGGTGGTGGGATTATGGAGGAATTTACAATGTGTCTTATTTTTAAATGGATGCACAGAAGACGTGAATTACTTGTGTAACAAAGAACATACACACAAAAAACAAAAAACGTTATACAGATATTTGATACCTTGCAAACAATAATATTTTGTTTTGACACATTCAATGTTTTTGAAAAGTTCGTTGGGGAATGACTAACCCAATCAGATAGTTTTGCACAAATGTTTTCTAATAGCCAAACAACTGGTTAAGAACCATCTTATCAAATGGTTAACCAGTGTAAAGGCTCCCCAAGGAGAAAGCTGAATACGTGGGTGAACCTTCCTTATGTCACGGGCCCCATCAGTAGAGTTGGGCTGATCTGGCACAAGACTCTGATGATCCATCTCAAAGACCCCTGGGAGAAGCTTTTCATAAGCTCTTTGCCTCAGCCAAGTATCATTTATTGCAACCACCAGAAATGCACTCAAACCAGCTCAAGCCAAGAGAGGAATCCAGGGGAGACAGCAGGGTGTGTCTCATGAAACCCATATCAGGACTCTTAGGGCCCAGAATCACAGCTGGAGGATCATCCCAGCAGCTGCTTCTCCATTCTTTGGGGCTCTGCCTGGTTTTCCATGTCTCCTCTCTATGTGTCTGCTCTGTCCTTCTCTTTCCCTGCCCCAGCTTGGCCAGACTTCCCAGTTTTATAGCCCTGGAATCTCATGTGCCTAGGAGAGAGGGAACTTAACTGACCTAATTTGGGCAAGGTATTTACTCATGTAGTTACTAGCCCACAGGACACATTTGTGTTATTTGAAATGGGTGCCCTTCCTCCAGGCAGATGCAGCCCTGAGCCAGGACATACAACTCAGGTTTCTCTTGCACTCACCCACTCCTCTCCTAGTGCAGGGCACAACCCAGACAACAGTACATGGCAGCCCTTGTCAACTCCTGATCCAATCAGCTGTGGCTGGGATAGGGGCAGGTAGAATCATATAATGTCCTTTGAGCAGGTGGGCATGGAGGACAGCATCCCTCTCCTCTGTCTGCAGGAAGAAAGACAGCTCTAAAACTTTCCACCCTGCCTTTCTCGGGCAGAGCATGCTATAGTGGGGCTGGAGGTACTCTGTCCTGGCATATCCCATTAAGAAACTACATGCAACCCTGTTTGTGAGCATGGAGACTATGACTGGTAAATGTGTTGCTAAGGGGAAAAAATAGAGCTCACAAGGACTCAAATTGCACTGTCAAATAAATGAGTGAAATCAAAGATAATTTGGGGGCACTTATCACTGAAAAACAAGTGGATTATTAAAGGAAGAAGTAGAAGTTCTTTGGGAAATTTTCATTTTAGAAACTTGAAACATCTGGGACGGCACGGGGTTGTGTCTGCAGGGAGAGGGCCAGGGGCATGTGTCAGACGTGTCTAGATGGCTTCTCCAGCCACCCCTTCCCCCGAACCAGGATCCCCTGCTCAGGGAAAGCAATCAGGATTTTCCTCTTTGAACTCTGTTTGAACCCACTCCCTATAAAGAGGCTCATGGTTTTGTGAAATCTGTTTGTAATTGTCAGCCTTGTTCCCATATCAGACATAAAAACCCATCTGCAATTCGGGAAAGCCACTGGTCTCCTCTGCATCTGATTTCTCTCCCCATGTCCTGCTCTCTCCTGTGCTCGACACTTCTCCAGGCTGTGTCTAGGGCACCCCCTGGTTTCCTCGTCTCTCCCTGCAAAGCAGGCTCGCCTGACGGGTTGTCATTGACTTGGGCTTTTTTCTTCTCCACCCTCCTGGTGACATGGAGTTTCCAAATTTCCTTTGACCCCAGCTGTCACTGACTGCCTTCCCTCTGCCCCTCACCGTCCCTTTAGATCCAATATAATTGGGCACGTATTTCAATATGTCATTCCGTTAGCCTTTGTGGAATGACAAGTCATTTTCTCCTCTTATAGTTGGAGGTCAACGTATTTATAATTGACCTTAGAATATTCTTTGAGATATTGGGGATGTTCCTAGGTTTTCTATTTTAGATTTTATTGTCTATTTTCTGCTACAAAATAACTCCAACTTAATTCAATTTAAGGCTCAACTCTGGGCTGGATGGGGCAATCATGGCAGTAGATGCTGATGGCCACACTTTAAACTTGGACATAATTGGTTGAATCAGTCTCATCTAGGGCGAGGAGTTTGTGAAGTCTTTGAATTTCTCCTGTCTAACTCCTTCTAACCCTGGTGTTATTTTCTTTCTCAGAGAATATTGGGCTATCCATCATGTCTTACACTAGGTGTGATGTGACTTAGCCAATTAACTGATCAGTGGTTCCTTGGATGGTTTTAAAAATATATAGAGAAAAATAGTTTGACTCATTTTAGAGATCTTTGGTTAAAAAAGCTGCAGGGGATTTGTAGGAGCCAGGTTGTAAAATGCAGACAAAATCCCTGAGCAACAAAAGACCCTCATGGGCAAGTCACAATGTAGATGCAATGATTTTTCATGCACATGGTTAGGAATTCTTTGGTAGACCCATAAAATTGTTGGGATCATGGGTCCAAGGAACTCAGAATAGCAAGCCAAGGATAACCTTCATAAAGAGATTTAGAAATGTTTTCTGCCAGGCGGGAAGAGACAGCATAGAGAATCCTCAGAACGAAGTATGTTATTGAGAAAATGATTACATTATTTAATCCTGTAATTAAATGGCTGGAAACCTTCTGGGATGTTTTGGTAAGTGTCCAGAGTTTAGAAGACACTCTGGAAGAGAAAAAAATCTAATTAAGCATTATTGAATAATTGTGAAGTTCGGTCATCAGAGCACTCATTTTATATTGCCTTCACTAGGATGTGAAATTGTTATGAGCAGAAATTGGAGATGAAATTGTCCTGTGATGCTGTTGGAAAGGGTTGTTGTAGAACATGTATTAGTGAGTGGATCACGTACTGTATTCTTGCTCCTCTCAATTACTCCGACTGCAAAATGACTTCCATCTGCGGATACACTTACAAACAGGCACATTTGGAGGCTCTGCTTCTTCACCTTGGATGTACATTAAATTCACCCAAGGAACAGTAAAAATATACTGATACTTGGAGCCTCATCTGAGGGATTCTGACTTAATTGGTCTGGCGTGTGCCTGAGTATTGGGCTTTTTAAAAACTTCTCTGGATCATTCCAATACCTGGTGAAATCTAAGTATTTCTGTATGGGATTTTCTTACTACTTTAAACCTTTTTTGACAAACTTATTCTTTGAGGTTGGATTGATTGGTCATTGAGACCTGGTGTTTCTGCCAAACAATGTGTTAATGTTTACAACCCAATTAAAGAAGATTTAGAACGTTCCGATGTATTCTTCAGCTGCACATACCTATCTTGTACTAAAATAACTATGTGCATAGAAATACACAAAATACTGATTTTAAGTTCAATTGAATTTAGAATTTGCTAAAATAATTTAAAGTGTTTTTTTTTGAGAGCCCTGATAAAATTTTGTTTTGAAATAGGTTATAATCTGCAAAAAGGGACCTACTTTATTTTTAAACAGACAATAGTTTATGTATTGAACGAAAATTTGGGAGTTAGAATGGTTCCTAAGTGTATCAGTTAGCTTTTACTGCATAACAAATTGTCCCAAAATGTAGTGTCTTAAAACAAAAACTATTCATTATTTCTCAGGAGTCTATGGGTCAGCCTGGCAATTCTGCCTATCTAAGCCAGGCTTGGCTGATCTTGGCTGGCTTTGTACATGTGTCTGAGGTCAGCTGTGAGCTGGATGTGGGCTAGCTGGTCTAGGATGGCTTCACTCATATGTGTGCTGTCCTTCCAGCTGTAGACTGGGGTGACTGGGCCCAGAGTCAAACATGATATTGAAAGACACAATCCTGAATGCCATAGTGCTGAATAGTGGAATCCTAAAAGATTAAGATCTCAAAAATATCTGAAAAAATAATTTAAAAGTTCTTTAAAAGATATTTATTGACTTTTTTTTAATTTCAAAAAATTTAGGGGGTACAAGTCTTTTTTGTTATGTGAATATCCAGTTTTCCCAGCATAACTTATTGAAGAGACTGTCCTTTCTTCAATAAGTGTTCTTGATACCTTTATCAAAAATCTATTGGCACTTGGAGGATGGACATGCTTGAAGCTCTAACTCAGGTGTGGCAAAGGCAATATACATAACCCCAAACATTTGTACCCCCAGAATATGCTGAAATAATAAGATAAAATAAAATAAATAAATAAAAAAAGAAAGTATATTGTCTGATAAAAAAAAATCAGTTGGCTGTAAACATGCAGCTTAATTTCTGGGTTCTCTATTCTGTTCCATTGGTCTCTGTGTCTGTTTTTATGCCAGTACCATGCTGTTTTGGTTACTATAGCTTTGTATATTTTGAGGTCTGGTAGTATGATACTTCCAGCTTTGTCCTTTTTATATACATATTTTTGTAAACATAGACACTCAGGTATACTAATGGCAGTTGCATGGATATACCAATTATGAGCTAACAAATCATATTCATAAAGAAATAGGTCAAAAAGGGAAATGTATAAATGGATATTACCATGGCTGATAATTATGTGCATCCAGCTTTATAACTGCAGTCTTCTGAAATACCATGATGAACAACCTTAGTTTTTTGACAAGGTTGATCAAAAACCTCAATGGGTCACCACTGCATATGCGGTCCCCCGAAAAGCTGAGATCTCTAGAAGTTTTATCTTTCACAAATGCAGATGTACAAAAAGGGCATCTCCATATATTGAGGAAGTTTCAGGGTTTTTATATACATGCGAAATGCATATACACAAAGTCAATGTTGTGATAATGCACTTTCGTGGAGTCAAATTTGCCAATAATGTATTAAGTGAATTAGAGCTTTCTCAAAGTCTCTATACAATTTATACCTCCAGTACTGGAAATACTGTAAAAATGAAATACATAGTGAATTGTAAAAAATAATGCTGACAATTTAAAATAGTGAAAAAACATTAAAAAAAATCTAAAAAAATTTGACATATGAAAGTGTTTTACAGGGATAGATTATGGGCAATTATACAGAGATAGTCCATAAGAGCTGACCAACTTTCATGATCATTAATTATATTTTGAAGTCTTACATCACAGTGAACATGGCTTTTCTTTTAGAGCATGGCTCTCCTTGGAGAATACATTCATATTCATTTTTTATGTGCTGCTGCTCTTTTGAAATTCTTCTGTGATTCAATATACACCAATATGAACATTCCCCATTAAATTTTCCTGTCTTCTGTGCTATGCTTCTATATTGTTTTGGGCATGTAGAAATCCATTTTGCACATACTCATATACACACCACAAATTTGGCAGACACAGTACACTAGCAATCGAACAGCAACACCATTGTGTAAGTGTCTTCATATCCTATCATGCACACAATTACTTTTGAATCAGTGACTTTGCTGGCTTCTTCAGTCAAATGTGGCTTTAATTAATTAAAACCTCTTGGAATGACATCAGCTGGAAGGAATGCCACTGGAGGCAAATGATACAGTTTTAAACTGAAGTTTTTGTCATTGTTGTATCTTGTGGCCAATCCACTCATCTGAATTATCTGTCAAATGCATGGGGCTAAATGGAAAAAACAAACATTTTTGCTAACACCTTGAAACTCACTTTTAGAAGCCTTGATCATACCTAATCCCAAATCTGTCATTATGGTTTGAGGATTTGATTGAAATCCATTTTCTTCTGTGAAGTCCACCAAATCTTCAAATAATCATTTAAAAAGTGCTTCACTTTTCCAAGTCACTGATACATGTACAAGCGGATAAGTTCTAGAATTTTCAGATCCAATAGGGGCATGGACTGTATATAGTTGATAAAAAACAGTGAGGACAATCTTGAAAGTGCCATCAATTAGCTAAAGTGAAGCATGTGCTAGCTTTTCTATAATATGTTAAATTTAGTGGTAACTATAAGAAGTCTATCCTTTTCAACAGCCAAATCCCTAATCAAGAATATGTCACCATTTTATTGTGTTTTGTAACACGGGAGGAACCTCAATATCTGCAAGCGTCTTTGGTTCAGAAGGTCACTGAACTTGTCAAATTCTTTTTAGTCTCAGAAGAAGGCATTTTTTGAACACAAACATGGTGCTATATGTGAAGAGGCAGAAGTCATACACAATTGAATACTTTGGCAGGGGAGATTTCTTGTGTTTTTTGCTTGCATTTTCACTTCTTCTGTGATCAAGTTGACATCTAAAATTAAGTTCACAAGTCCACCCTTTGTCAATCTGGCACACATATGCATCACCTTAAACGATACTTAATTTGTTAAATAAAGACAATAACAAGGTAATGCTTCCGATAAAAAGATGCATCTATCCTGTGATTGTGATTTTAGGATTTTAGATTTCAGGGATTTAGATTTTAGGTATTTTAATCTTTTGAAATTTCAATGTTTGGGATTATGGCACTCGGGATTGTGTCTTTTTGTGATCCAAATGTGACTGGGCCCTGTGGTTTCATCCTCTAGCAGGCTAGCTTGGGCTTATGTTGGTTTCACAGTTCCCAGAGCAGCAAGAGGGCAAGCCCCAATGTCCAAGCACTTTTTTAAGTCTCTGCTCGCATCCTTTGTTACTGTCTCATTGGCCAACACAAGTCATGTGGCCAAGTTCAGAGTCCATGTCAGAGTGCACTACCAAAGAGCAGAGGGTACAGGGGGCCATAAATAAATCAGGTTCATTATTGTGAACATTCCACTGGGGGGTGTAGTCTGCCACCTCAATGCCACCAAGTCTTCCAGCCTTCTGGGTTACCTTTTCCTTTAATATGAAAATAGATGTGGCTTGGCAGCTCATATAAAAAAAGAAAGAAAGAAAATAGAATGGCTCATCCCATAAACTCTGGATATCTCATTATTCTTCTTCCCTGTATCTCCACGGATGGGGGGGTGGGTTGGGGGAGGTGAGAGAGAGACAGAGAGAGAGAGAGAGAGTGAGAGAGAGAGAGAATGTCTGTAAGGGAAGTAATGCAGGACCAGGGACACTTGTTTTCCTCCCCAACATTCTTGTGTTAATTTTCTTCTTCTACAGAATTGTCAGTGGATCATGGTTTTCATTCCAACTCCAGGAGTTGCTCTTCTCCTTCCAGACTCAGCCTTGCAGCATCAGCCCTCAGATTACTTGCTGATTATAAAGGAGGAAAGGTGCCTTTACAAGGGAGTCATCTAGAGGGCATCACTTTAGCCAAGGGGTCAAACAACACCCCAACCACAGGACAAAGTGACAACATGTGACCTCAGATGTGACGCACTGAGAAGGGCACAACTTCACTTCTGTGGTGTTCCTGCCAAAAATGTATAAGCTGCATCTCGTTATCAGGAAAAAGCCACACAAATATAGTTGAGGTGCACTGTGAAGAACTGATTAGGACCCTTCAAAATGCTGATATGAAAGACAAAAAGTGGTAGGAGAACTATTCTAGATGGAACAACTATTGTAGATTAAAAAGACATGAAAATCAAATGCAACACATGATCTTAGAATGAATTCTGGTTTCGAACTCCTGACCTTGAGCGATCCGCCCACCTCGGCCTCCCAGAGTGCTAGGATTACAGGCGTGAGCCACCGCACCTGGCCTAGAATGAATTCTGGATTGAAAAAAAGCTATACAGATATGGCTGGGAATATCTGGGAAACTTTAAATACAGACTATATATTCAATGCCATTAAATTGATATTAATTTTTTAAGGTGTGCTAATGGTATTGTGGTTATGTAGAATAATATTAGAATATATACACTTTAGTATGTCAGAGTCAACTGCCATGATGTCTGCAACTTACATTCAATGAATTCCAGCAAAATAAAATAAGTCAGTGTGACAAAATGATAACAATTGGTGAGTCTGGGTAATGGTATCATGTTCATCATACCATCCTTTCAAATTCTCATGGTTTGAAATTTTACAATAAAAATATGTGGAAAATACTTTGAATATTTACACTAAGACTGAAATGACAAACTTTCATTGTTTATCACACTCCAAATTATCTGAGTTTGTTTTAGGTGAAAAAAAAAACCCCAAAAACAAACAAAAAAAACAAGAATGAGAACAAAAATCTCGGAGGTTTCCTCTGAGGAAGTGGGGGAGTATCATATGCCAGAAACTCTTTGTGTGCAAGCATCCCAGGAGGCTGGGGAGGGGGCAGCCCCAGGAAACCTGCCCCATTCCTCCCAGAGACATCTTTCTTTCTTTCTTTTTTTTTTTTTTTTGATACAGATTCTCACGCTGTTGCCCGGGCTAGAGTGCTGTGGTGTCAGCCTAGCTCACGGCAACCTTAAACTCCTGGGCTCAAGCAATCCTACTGCCTCAGCCTCCCGAGTAGCTGGGACTACAGGCATGTGCCACCATGCCCGGTTAATTTTTTTATGTATATATATATTTTAGTTGTCCAGCTTTCTTTCTACTTTTTTTTTTAGTAGAGATGGGGTCTTGCTCTTGCTCAGACTGGTCTTGAACTCCTGACCTCAAGTGACTTTCCCGCCTCGGCCTCCCAGAGTGCTAAGATTACAGGCGTGAGCCACCGCGCCGGGCTGAGACATCTTTCTGTTCAAAGTCAGGACTTCTCTGTCATGTGCAGATCACTAGCTCTGAGAGCTCACTTTGTGTTATGAAATCAATTTGATCTCAGAAGCTGCCCCTTGCATCCTTCCATTGCCCTTTCTGGGAATGTCTTGGTGTCATGCTGCTTTGGTGCTTTGTGCCTTCTCCGGTGAAGCCACAGGGAACACAAAACTGTCATATACTCTGGTCAACCCCTCTGCTTCCCAAAGCACTCATCCTAGAGTCACTTGAGAAACAGGAAGCAGATACTGTTCTGTGAAATTATGGCCAGTTACACTGTGGATCAACTCCAGGCCCACGTATAATATTATTCCATGTAGGCCTGGCATGCAATACTTTAAAAAATTATTCTTAAGCAAATTGGATATGAAATTTCCAATTAAAAATTTTCTGGAAAATGTAGAGTAGGAAGTACTAAAATTCTATCCCTTGACCTAGGTAACAATTGTACTGGTAGATTCTTTTAATGCACATGGGACATTCTCTAGGATAGACCATACATTAGGTCACAAATCTAATTTCATTAGACTTAAAAAGATAGATATCACACAAAATATTTTTTCCAACCACAATGGGATAAAGTTAAAAATCAATAACACAAAGAAAACTGGAAAATTCACAAATCTGTGGAAATTAAACAACATACTTTTTATTTTTATTTTTTATTTATTTTTTTTGAGACAGAGTCTCACTCTGTTGCCCAGGCTTGAGTGAATGCTGTGGTGTCAGCCTAGCTCACAGCAACCTCAAACTCCCGGGCTCAAGCGATCCTCCTGCCTCAGCCTCCCGAGTACCTGGGACTACAGGCATGTACCACCATGCCTGGCTAATTTTTTCTATATATTTTTAGCTGGCCAGTTAATTTCTTTCTATTTTTAGTAGAGACGGGGGACTCGCTCTTGCTCAGGCTGGTTTTGAACTCCTGACCTTGAGCGATCTGCCCTCCTCGGCCTCCCAGGGTGCTAGGATTACAGGCATGAGCCACCACGCCCGGCCTAAACAACATACTTTTAAACAACCAATGGATCAAAGAAGAAATCACAAGGAAAATTAGAAAATACATAGAGATGAATGAAGACAACAAGCTCATAAGCATCTAGTGATTCTGGGAGTTTAAGCAGACAAGATTTAAAGGTTTATGGGCTTTATTTGTGTCCTTCAGAGTGAGTGCCGTCTGCACATCCTCTCTGCCGGCCTGCGCTGCAATGCTCCACATTCTTGCCCACTCAGTCTGTTCTGCCAGAACGTGATAGTTAGGTTCCTAAGATGGCTTAGATTTTAAAAATTGTGTTAGAAAATAATTATTCTAATAGGAAACATGTGTTAAGGGCTGGAATGTTTACATACTTTTTTTTTCCCTAAAGAATTTCAATATAAAGGCAGTTAAAAATACCCAATAAGTGTATGGCAATAGAATTTACTCATCACCACACAAATCAGTGCTAATGACTCTGAGATGAAGTAATAGCATTTTTTTCTTTTTTTTCTTTCTTCATCACTCATTGTTTCAATCAACATAGTATAATGCCACTCAAACAAAATAACATTTCCCTCCTACAACAGGGTATGAGAATTCTTGCTGTAGAGGAAGCGCCCAGGGAAGACAACTTTGAGGGAGCTGTTTCCTCAAGACAATTTTAGGCTCTTTACTCAGGTACAGGAATGTTCTAAATGTGACTGTAACCATCGCCTTAGGGCAGTGTTTTAATCCGTTGTTGTGTTGCTATAAAGGAATACCTGAGGCTGGCTAACTTTTTCTTTTGAGACAGAGTCTCACTCTCTTGCCCTGGCTAGAGTGACGTGGCATCAGCCTGGCTCACAGCAACCTCAAGCTCACAGC
>CAUYMX010073803.1:0-16110 GCA_963573855.1 Lepilemur septentrionalis | reverse complement strand
CCAATTAATTTCTTTCTATTATTAGTAGAGACGGGGTCTCGCTCTTGCTCAGGCTGGTTTCGAACTCCTGACCTCGAGCGATCCGCCCACCTCGGCCTCCCAGAGTGCTAGGATTACAGGCGTGAGCCACCGCGCCCGGCCTTCTAGTGTACATTTTAAAGAAGCAATCAATCTACGCAATATGCACACTTCCTGTGTGTTTCTTAGATTTGTCCCAGGGATTTCATACTCCAATCCAAGGAATAGGCAGATCAAAAGGCATTGAAATATCTGAGTAGTGTCTACAGTAGGCCTTCATTCATTCTACATAATGAACTTTTTGTCTTGATTTTAAAGCTGTTATTGTATAATTTGCTGAGGAAAATCAGGAGTGTTTATGCAGAGAAAAGTTATGAAGAAAACTTGATAAAGATTCTCTACTTGAAATGGTTTGCTTCAGACATAACTTTGTATTTTGCTTGCAGTAGGCAATGGCCTATTTTCATGCAACAGCACAGTCAAGAGAAATCTTAGAGGCCAACATGTTGTCTCCAAGAAACAGTCTTCAGGAGGCTAAGTGCCCTGTAAGGCCATTTCATAAGCTAATAGAAACATAATGATTAGGACACAGATGTCCTAAAAGAGTATGGGTCTTTCCCTGTATCATATATATTTTTTTTCTGTACTAGCTACACAGAAAGCATGTGTCATGTACTGTTTTGAAAATGGAACTGGCTATTTGGGGATGGGAGTGGGGAGTGAAAACGTGTAATAAAAACTGGCTTACTAAGCAGTGACTTACGCTCCTCTTGCTCGTGTCCTGATTGCTATATAATTGAATAGCTCAACACTATCCAGTACTCATAAATTATGGTAAAAGCTATAAATAGATCAATCTGAAGTGTGCATTTAGGAAAACTGATCCTCTAGTAAGCACCTATCCTAGGAAACAACATTAATAACCGTAACTGCTTTAAAGCCTCTAATAAAAATCTGTAAGGTTGGTTCGACAATAAAATATTTTACCAGGAGATATTTAATTTTAAAAAAAGGCTCTCAATACACAAAGGACTTTGAAAAATGTTTGGTCTTTTAAAAATCGGATGCCAGCATACATTACAAATCATTCTGTAAAATAAAATAATGAAGGCTCTAAGCAGTTTGAATGTTTCATATGAAAATCATACAGGATGAAAAAGACATAAAGATATGATTAAAGAATCTGATTAAAGACTTTAGGGAAAAAAATCAATGCTTATTTTGGGCTATTTTGAGCAAATCTTTCTTAAAAGTGGTCTTTCCAGTTAGCTGGCATATCTTGACAATCATTTGTGGTGGTCGCTCGTGTTTAGGTTGGGAGGCATATTCACACTCCGTAATCACGACAACATGCCAAATTATGAAATACACTGATCATGACTTAAACAAATACCACCCAGAAAATTTCCAGAGCTGTAAATGAGAAGATTCGGTTCTGAAACTCAAAATTTACTAAATGACTTCCTAACGCTGAGTGCAGCAGCGATGCGGCTTTCCTCTTTCTGGAGCACTCTGTGTGTATACCTGGCGGCCATATTTTCTTTTATCAGATACCGTTGCCAGGGCAACCACCTCCTTTGTACAGGCTCAGGGTAGCTGCTTCATTTTGGAAACGGACTCTGGGCTGGTTGCCAGATTTTCAATTCTCAAATTCAGGACTCGACTGTAGCTTACTTAACCCTTTCACTGACTGAGAAAATACAGAGTGCAAAAGCTTTTTAATTTTTTATCACCAAAGGGAAGCAGAAGCTTTGACATGTCTGATGTGTGCAAATACTCTTTTGCTAGGACATGTGCTGTATTGACAAGAAAAGTAAAGAAGATTTTTTTAATAATTAAAGAGGAGAAAAATATTATTGATATTTTTCAGAGCAATTCAGAAGGGTTATGAGTTAAGTCCAGTTTAGAGGTCTCTGATTCTAACCCCATATAGGGGAAAAATCAGTTCACATTAATAAAAGACAATTTTTAGTATATCCCTTACTGTTCCCTACTGAAACACAAAATGTACCATTATTACAAAAGAAAAAATAAAAGCTTCCTAACCCAATCTCATTATAATCATTTGAACAAACCACAATTCTTAATTGAGTTTCTCCTGTTTTTACTTTCTTTACTCCTAGTGTCTTTGGGCAAGATTGAGAAGCGGCCTCACAGGTCTTCTGGTCTACTTTTTATTGCTCCCTTATTTATAAAACTGTTCCTTCCATTTTTGAGCTCTAATTATTATAAATTCTGCATATTTTGATGAAACCTGAGTGTAACATCCATTTCTTTGTTCCACTTCTGTCCTTTGAAGTCATGGGGAAGAAATCTTGACCTTTATCCATATTACAACTCTTTGGTAAACTTAAGAACAGCTGTCATGCATCACAAGTGTGGTGGCCATGGACTTGTGCTTTCAAAAACCCATTGGGGAAGTGAACCTAGTTGACAATATCAACAATTGGCCTGTTGAATCAACCAGGGTATAGAAGCCAAGACGTTCTTCCTCTGGGCTGCTTCCACTCCATGACTGAACACAGCTATGATGCTATTATAGAACAAAGCCATTGATGTCCTATAGGATGTTCATCTAACAGCCAATTTTGACTTGAGGACTTTCTGTGGGTCTGGCCAAGACCTTTTTAGATTGGTGCTATGGTCTGAAGCTCTTCCTACACAATCCTTCCTTTCTTCTTCCCACGGGTGTCAGAATTGCATCACTCGTTTAAGACTCTTCCTCCTTATTCCTGCTTTCACCCCATATAGCCTTATATGTAATAGAGATGTTTTTCCAATGAAACTCTTGTACATTCAAGCCCATCTTGGCATTTGCCTCTTCGGAGACTCAAACTAGCATACCAACGGCTTTGCTTTTTAGACTAAATATTCTCAGTGTCAGTCCTTTTAATACATGTGTGGTGCTTTGCAGACTTTTATTTCCCAGATGCATTCCAGCTTCTTAATGTTCCCCCAAGTGAGGCAGCCATGTAGAAAACACATTTCCTAGGACTGTCTGAACAATGCAGAGCTGCACTTATTCTCAGTTCTTATACTCTGAGCACAATATTCTCTTAATGCACTTCAGGATGGCATTAACATTTTGGGGCAGCTTTAACACTCTGTTGATTCATACTGGGCATGTAAGAGACCAAATGAAGAGCTTAGATTCAGTCAAATAAAGCTCGAGGGTACTTCAGCTGCCCTACTGAGCCCTTTGGAATTTGAACTCACCAAGACTTTTTCACATGAACTATTTGTAATAAAATTCCTTCTCTCTTGTCCTGTACAGGCAATTAAAAATCTACACATAGGTATTCATATGTGTTTCAAGTTTATTTTATTTTATGAATTCAGGCTGTTCTACCATCCATTATATTAGCATAAGTACAGGCTATGCTTTGTACTTCCTGCCACTGTGGAATTCCGTAAGTATTACAGCAATGTTTACATCAAAGCCATTGATCAAAATGCACAGCCATAACTGAGAAGTCACAAGCAAACTGTATTTAGATTAAATCAATCATTACCATTTGGAAGAGGTATTAATTCGATTACATATCTGCACAATTATATTGCCATTCAGAGCATATTTCTCCATCTTTTCTACAAGAGATTTTCAAGTGTATGACATAAATACAGACGGAACACACATGACAGCATTTTTTGGATCTAGAGATAAAATAACTATAATAAAATATCATATGATGTGTTTTTAAAGTATGTGGGTATTAAATATTTATTAATTCCTTCTCTATAATCTAGGATCAAATATGAATTTATGCTGTAAGGAGAGAAAGGATTAATATTTTGTGAATATATCTAACTAGTATTAATAGAGTTTACCTTCATATGATTAGCCATGAAATATATTTAAAAATATTTCAACTCATTGTATACAAGAAATTTAATTGTAAGGTTTCTTCCTTGAGCTACTTGTTCAAATTCAGGTTCTTAAAACGCTGTCTGTTAGAGAATCATGATCAACAAACAAACAAACAAAACTCACAAATAAGGGAGAGAAAATTCTAAGTGCAAAGAAAATTTCAGTTAGCCTGATTAGGGCTTATTAAGGTAGAATTTCTAAAACATTTTGTTGCCTCTCATTTATCATTGTTAAAGAAATTTGGAGATTTGTAATATAAGATTATTTAATGCTCAGCAACATTGTGTTTCTCATTGTTAATCACACAGGATGCTGATTTTGGCTTTCCTGTTGTCCCTGCTCCTCCCTCTTTAATTATGTTATTAAGTATGAAATGTCTGATTTCCTTAAGTACTAAATTTGATAGTTGATGTTTCTGACATTTTACTTTGACACTTCTTATTTTATTTTTATTGTAAAGGTACATTCTCAGTCTTTCAAACGTACAGTTTGGCTTGTGATTATCTTTCAAATTTTTTTGAGCAATTTCTGTGAATGCACAAATAAGTCAAAAATTTGTGTTATTTTCAAATATGAGTTTCGTTGTGGAACCAATGCAGCGCAGACAGCTTGAAATGTCAATGAAGTGTTTGGGAAGGATGTGGCTAATGAACGCATAGTACGTCAATGGTTTGAGAATTTCCATACTGGTGATTTTTATCTTGAAAACGAGCCATGTGGGCAACCTGAGACCGAGGTGGATAATGATGAGCTGAAAGCTGTAGTGGAAGTGAATCCACCTCAATCTATGCATAAATGAGAGCAAGGTTTGACATTGACAACAATATTGGACCATTTGAAACAAATGGACACAGTAAAGAAGCTCGATAGATGGGTTTTGCATGAATTAAATGAGCATCAGAAAAGAAATCATCTCAAAGCTTGCCTTTCTTTGCAATCATGACATAAACGCAAACCATTTCTACACCGTATTGTTATGAAAAATGTGATGAAAAGTGGATTCTTTTTGACAATCACAAGCATTTGGCACAATGGTTGGATAAAGATGAAGTGCTGAAACATAGTCCAAAACCGAATATTCATCAAGAAAAGCTAATGGTACTATCTGGGTGATGGGCACCCTTATCACTTTGACTCAAACGGTACAAAACCAATTTATGTAACCAAAACATATATACCCCCATAATATTCTGAAATTAAAAAGAAAAAAGCTAATGGTGTCTGGTGGTCCAGTGCTGGTATTATCCACTACAGCTTCATGACACCTGGCCAATAGATTTCAGCGGATGTCCACTGCAACCCATTGGATGAAATGATGAGGATGCTTGTGATTAAATGGCCAAGATTGGTCAATAGGGACAGACCAATCTTCTTGCAAGATAACGCTCAACCACATGTCGCACAAACAATGCTGCTCAAACTACAGAAGCTGGACTCAGAAACTCTCTGTCATCCACCATATTCACCAGACCTTGCACCAACTGACTCCCACTTCTTCCAGGCTTTGGACTGCTTCTTGCAAGGAAAAATATTCAATTCTCAACAAGCTGTGGAAAATGACCCTCTCAATTTCATCACATTCTGTCTCCAGGCTTCTTCACTGCTGGCATATAAAAGCTACCGCTTAGACTGTGTCAGCAGTTTAGCTGCATGCTTTGATGAATTATATTGCTTCTTGTTTGAACTATAGTAAACTAAACTTTTGAAATCAGACATTTCATATTTAATGACCTAATACTAATACAAATCATTTGTGGATATTGCGTCTGTTCACACAAATACAATTCCAAGCAAAATATTTAAAAAGAGAATTAAATTGACAGAAGTACATTTATTCTGAAACTACCACAAAAGAGTACATGCTTGGAAAAAATGTACTGTTTCCATACTAAGAGGTTTGAAATTAAGCATCAGGAAAAATTATGGTCAGTTAAATATTCTTTAAAATTTTACATAACATTTAAAATATGTTAGATAAATGATTGCAACTTAATATACTATTGCTGACATTCTCTTTTTAAAAATTTTAAATGTAAGCTTATATCTGTAGGGATATCTACTGGTTGATTCTTTTAAGTATTTTTTGATCAAATAGAAAATGAGGATGACATACATGGGCACAGAAAATTTGAGAGACAGAAGGGATCATACAGATTATATAGTGGCATTGGCTGCTCAGTTTAGGTATCTCCTACAATATACCCTAAGAGATCCATTTTTGAGTGGAAAAAGTTGTTTTTAAAAATGAAATTATTAAGCTTTTTTTGTTACCAATAAAATACCCCATTTAAGTATATGGCCTGGCGCCTTCTGACAAATGTAGACACCTGTGTAATTGCCACAACAATCAAGATATATAGTTCTGTCATCACAAAAACTTCCTTCCTGTCGTCCACAGCTCCAGGCAACTGCTGATGTATCTTCTGTCACAATGTATTAGTTTTCTGTTCTGTAATTGCAGACGAATGTAATCATAATATATATGCTCTTGTGTTTTGGCTTCTTCCCCTCAGCATGTTATTGGGATTCATCCACGTTTTGTGTGAACTAGTATTTTGTTCCTTTTTTACTTCTGAGAGTAATTCCTTTGAGTGAATACTGTGTTTTTAAATCTATTTATGTATCGATAGTCATATGGTTATTTCCAGTTTTTGGCTAATATGAAAAAATGTGTATGATTGTATGGCACATGTTTTCATGTCTTTTAAGTAAATACCGAGCAATATAAATGCCGGCTCATATAGTGTGTGTTTATCTTTATAAAAACATGTCAAATCATTTTCCAAGGTGGTTGGATTATTTTACATTTCTACTAATAATATATGAGAATTCTTGTAATTCTGTATCCTCATTAGCAATTGGTATGGTCAGCCTTTTTCATTTAGCTACTCTACAGGATGTGTAGGGGTTTTAATTTTCTTTCCCTGATCACTAATAAAGTTAAGTATCTTTTCATGTGCAAATTGGCTATTTTTATTTATATTCTTTTTTGAAGTGACTGTTCAAACTGTTTGCCTATTTTTAATAGGGTTGTTTGTCTTATTAGATTGTGGGAGTTCTTTAAATATTCTGGATATGAATCTTTGCTATGTATATGAGTTTTCTTCCATTTTGTGGCTTGTCTCTTGTTGTTTGTAAAAGAGTCTTTTGAATAACAGAAGGTTTTAATTTTTATGAAGTATAATCTGTCAATTTATTTATTGGTGCTTTTTGGGTTTAAACAATCTTGACCTTAATCAACATCACAAGGCTTTTCTCCTGTGTTTTATTCTATATAGAAATTTTACAGTTTTAGCTTTTATGCTTAGGTCTATGATTTATTTTGAGTTGATTTTTGTGTATGGTATGTGACATAAAGGTTGAAGTTTTCTTTTCTCCATACGAACATCCAGTTCCAGCAGAATTTATGGAAAAGACTGTCTTTTCTCCATTGAATTAACTTGGTAAAAATCAGCTGACCATATTCATATAAGTCTATTTCTGTACTCTACTCTGTTCCACTAAGCTGTAAGTGTAGTCTCACGTAAATTGTACACTCTCTAGATATCTGCAGCTATAGCGGTATAATCCTAAAATCAGGTAGTGTAAATCCTTCAATTTTTTTCTTTTTCAAAATTGTTTTGGTTTTTTCTTTTTGCTTTCTCATATAGATTTCAGAGTCATCTTTCCAATTTCTACAAGATACTCTTGCATTTTCATTGGTAAGTTCATTAACCTCCAGTGAGGATAACTGACATGGTAACAATATTGAGTCTTTCAGTCCTGAAACATGGTCCATTAAAAATCTAAAAATTTAGATTTTTAATATAGCTCAGAAAAATTTTGAGGTTTTCACTAAATAAATTCTGTACAAATTTTATTAAATTTATTCCCAAAGATTTCATGTTTTTATATGTTATAGTAAATGGTGTTATTTGAATTTTATTTTCTGATTGTTCATTGCTAGTTAATAAAAATAAAATTAATTTTTTGTATATTCTCCTAGTATGCTGAAAACTTTCTAAATTCACTTGGTTCTAGGAACTTCTTTGTAGATTTCTTAAGATTTTCTATGTGCATTACCAGGATGTATATGAATACAGGCACATTTGTGTCCTCTTTTTCAAATTGTATCCTTATTTCTTTTTAGTCTCTCATTGCACTGGTGGTACAATTCTGAATAAAAGTGATGAAAGCAAGAGTTTTCCTTGTTTCCATTTTTAGAGGAAAAGTTTTCAGACTTTTACCATTATGTATTATGTTTGCTGCAGGATTTTTGTGGATATCTTTTATTAAGTTGAAGACATTCTCTTTAATCTATAGTTTGATGTGAATTTGTCATAAGAGGCTTTAAATTTTGTGAAATGTCCTTTCTGTATCTGTTGAGACAGTCATGTAGAATGTACCTCTTTTTATGTCAATGACCTGAATTACATGTCAACTGTGCATTCCTGGGATACATAAACTCCATTTATTTATATTACACTTTCCTGATGTTGATGGATGCAATTTCTTCATATCGTATTAAGATTATTGCTTCCATGTTTGTGGTAGGCAGAAGGATGGTGTCCCCAAATATATCCACATCTTAATCTCCTAAACCTGTGGATATGCTACATAATATGACAAAAGGAACTTTGTCGATAAGATTCAGGTTAAGAACCATGAGATGAGGATATTATTCTGGATTATCAGGGTAGGCTAAATCTAATACCCTGGGTCTTTAAAAGCAGAGAAACTTTCCTGGCTTTGGTCAGAGAACTGTGATGTTGCTGGCTTTGGAGATGAGGAAAGGAGCTATAAGCCAAGGAATGTGAATGGTCTCTAGAAGCAGAAAAAGGCAAGAAACTGGATATTGTATTTCTAGGGCACCAAGAAAGAAACACAGCCTTGCTAAACCCTGATTTTAGCCTAGTGTGTCAGATTGCTTACCTACAGAACTATTAGATAATAAATCTGTGTTGTTTAAGCCACTAAGATTGTGGAAATTTGTTCCAGCAGCAAGAAAAACTAATGCAATGTTCATGAAGGATATTTGTCTGTAGTTTTCCTATTGTGTATTATCAAGGTAATACTAACTTTATGAAATGAGCTAAGAAATGTCCTCTCTCATTAAATTTTATGAAAGGCTTTGTGTAATTATACATTGTTACTTCCAGAAATGTTTGATAGATTTCACTCATGAAGATATCTTTACTTTTCTTTACTTTTCATTGTGGGCAGGTTCTATATTAAAATTGAATTTCTGTGATGAATATAGGGCTATTCACATTTTCTAATTCCTCTTCTCTTTTTTTATATATTTATTTTATTTAAAACTTTGAATGAATTGGGATAATGTTGATTATAATATCCCCTTATGACTTTTCAATGTCTGTAGCATTTCTTATAGTAGTATTCAGCTGGTGATGAATTTTCACAACTTCATTTTTGTCTGAAAAAACATTTATTCTGTCCTCATTTTTGAAAGATAGCTTTCTTAGATACAGGATTTTAGGTTAACAGGCTTTTGTACTCCCCTCTGCCCCCGCCTTCAGTGCTTCACAAATGAGATTTCATTTTCTTCTGGCTTGCATTGCTGCTGAAAGAAAACTCCAGTCTTTCTTTCTCCCTTGTGTGTATGACCACCCTTTTAAACTGGCTAATTTTAGGATTTTTTCTTTAACTCTGGTATTAAGCTGGATTTGATGAGCCTTGCTAAGATTTTATTTGTGTTTATTGTGCTTGGGGGTTAACTGAGTTTATTGAATATGTGCTTTTTAATTTTTCATTCATTTAAAAAATTCTTGGATATCATTTTTTAAAATTTTCTTTGTTCTCTTCTCCCCATCTTTTCCTTCTGGTATTCCAATTTCACATGCATTAGACAACTTTAAATTATCTACCTAATAATTGAGACTATGCTAATTTTTACTTTTTTCTCTCTCTCTCTGCTCATGTTTTGTAGATTCTATTGCTATGTTTTCAGTTCATTGATTTTTTTTCTTCTATAGTGTTCAGTCCAAGTCTGCTGTTAAGCCTATGTTTATGTTTCCAATTTCAGATACTATATTTTTCAGTTCCCAAGTTTTGTTCTATTCTTTAATTTCAGAATATTACGGGGGTACAAACGTTTTGGTTACACAAATCACTTTGGTACCATTTAAGTCAAAGTTGGATGTGTGCTCATCCCCCAGATAATGTGCATTATTCCCGTTAGGTGTGAATTTACCCATCCTCCCTCCCCCTTCCACCTGCTTGATTTCTGATGAATGTTATTTCCATATGTGCATGTAAGTGTTGATTGATCAGTTCTAATTTAATGGTGAGTACATGTGGTGTCTGTTTTTCCATTCTTGTGATACTTCACTTAGAAGAATAGTCTCCAGTTCCATCTAGGTTAATACAAGAGGTATCAGTTCACCATTTTTTTTAATGGCTTAGTAGTGCTCCATGGTATACATATACCACATTTTATTAATCCGGTCATGTATTGATAGGCACTTGGATTGTTTCCACATCTTTGTGATTGTGAACTGTGCTGCTATAAACATTTGAGTGCAGGTGTCTTTTTTACAGAATGCCTTTTTTTTTTCCCCTTTGGATAAAGACCCAGTAGTGGGATTGCTGGATCAAATGGTAGTTCTACTGTTAGTTCTTTGAGGTATCTCCATACTACTTTCCATAGAGGTTGTACTAGTTTGCCGTCCCACCAGCAGTGTATGAATGTTCTATTTTGTATCTTCTATTTCTCCTCACTATGTTCATTTTTTTCCTTTAAATTCTTCAGTAAATTCACAAAAGTTGTTTAAAAGTTCTTGTTTAATAACTCTATCTTTCCTATCATTTGTAGGTCAGTTTCTATTTGCTAATTTTTTTTTATGTTTATGTGTCATTTTCTTTTTTTTTTTTACTTCTTCTCATGTATTGTACTTTTTATCTGAAGCTGGGTATTGTTAGTATTATGTTATTAAGTATTGGGATTTTGTATTTTTTCTTTCAAAAAACGTTCAGTTTTGTTTTGGGAGACAAGTTATTATGGGTAAGTGGATCTTTTTATACCTTGTTTATAAACTTTATTGAGGTGGATCTAAATGAGCCTTTAGCTTTAAACAAGCTTTAATATCAAGTTGATATATTTCTATAATTATGCTGTGACCTTTCTATAATCTCTAGACAATCCTTGGGGTGTTCAACAAACTATCTCTATTCTGCGTAGTTGAAACTCAAATATCTCCCAGCCTGATGTGAGTTCTGGAAAGTATTCAGCTTTGTAATTCTTTGCCTTATAAAGTTTCACCCTATTCATGTGTATCTTAGTATTCAGAAACATATTTAAGGAAACTCCTCTACATATTTTTGGAACTCCTTTTATGAATAACATTTTTTTTCTGTGCTCTGCCTTGAAAATTCCAGATATCTCAGCCTCTCCAAACTCCATCTCTGTCTTCTCAAACCAGTGAGATCACTGTGTTGTGCTTGATTTCTTCTTCCTCCACAATGGTCTGGAACATGTGCCAGATAAAAATCTGAAGTGAAGGTCTCACTTTATTTTTCTTCTCTCAGAGATTACAGTCCTGTACTGTCTATTGTCCAACATCTACACAACTCTTCCATGTATTTTGCCCAGTTTTCTAGTTTTAATTTTTTTAGTAGTGAGAGGGGCAGTTATTACTTCATGTCCAGAGACCAGCACTAGTCTTTGAAAAAGAAATCGATTTTAACCTCTGCTTAAAAATTGTTTGGCCAGAAGTAATTTATGCCTTCTTGAAAAACTTAAATTATGTAACACTCTGTTTTTATATATTAAGCTGGAATTTTGCTTCCTATAACCTGCTCACAGATTATAGACATATCTTAAATTTGTAGGCTTCAGCTACATTGCCTAGGTCTGTTTCTTTTTTCCCCTCACATGACAGCTGTTTGAAATTTGAAGACAGAAAGTACTTTCTTACCAGAAATGGTTTTCTAAATCCTTCATAATCTTGGATACTTTTTATATATTGTCAGATTATAGAGATTTTTCTGAAAATATATTGCTCAAGAATAAAAACAGAATTCCAGATGTAGTCTGATGAAATCATGCATATGGAATTGATCTTCCATTATCAAATAATTAATAATTTTACTTTAATACATTGTTACTAGCATACTACCATAGAATTTTATATATATATAACTTAAATAAAATACCACTTTTAACCTCTATCTTATTAGGAAATAAAGGATTATAGAATCACAGAATTTGAAGCAGAAAGAAAACTATTGAGAGCAGTTAATGCAACCATATCATTCCTTTTTTAAAAGAAATTTTCATTGCCTTCCTATCACTTTCAACAGAAACCAAGCTCTTAATGGTGAAAACACAGCCTTATATATTTTTCTTCATTCATTACTGATCTCTGGCTCTATGATTTTTTGCTTTAGTAATCTGTTATGTATTTCATAAAGAGATTTATTTCAGGAGTTTTTTATACCATGCTATTTTTTGCTCCTAGAATGTCCTTTCTAAGATGATTTCTTAGCTAAATATACATATCAGAATCTTCATAGATATTGATTCATCAAGGAAGACATTGTCCTTTATAAAGCACTAAGGGTGGGTTAGATGCTCCTTCTTTCACACCCATAATCTTTTAAATAACTCTGTCATTACATTTAGCACATATTATCATAATTTCCAATGAACTAGTCTATCTAGAATACTGAAAATCTTAACTTATGTTATTTATCTTTTTATCACTGGTTTTTAGTAAAACATCTGGGTCATAGCATAAGTGAAATAAATGTTTATTAAGGACAAAATGAGTTTTATAAATTAGAAAATTGAATTCCAGGGAAATTAATTTGACTTGTCTAAGGACACAGAGCTAAATCTTGATAATCAAGACATAGAACTGAAATTCCACAGGTTTTCAAAACCTTAGTTTAATTTTTGAAGATTTAGTTTTTATATCTTAAATGGAGAAAACTCAAGTAGACATATATCTTTGGCTGGAAAGGCAACACGCTTTTCTTGAAAGCACTGTTAAGCAAATGCTTATGTATTAAGATTTTCCTGAATTGATGTTCTGATTTTTTAATATTGGTTTTCAGATTTCTTTTGCATCTCATTGAGCAAACTCTTTAAAAATCAGTATTTTGAATTCTTTATCTGGCCTTTTGAGGAGCTCTTTTTAATTGGGATGTGTTGCTAGAAAGTTGTTGTGATTCTTTGGTGGTGTCAAATGTCCTTGCTTTTTAAGGTATCCTATGTCCTTTCATTGCTATCTGTGCATCTGCTGTAGCAGTCACTTCTTCCAAGCTTTTGAAATTGCTTTTATAGGGGAGAATTTTTTTCTAAAGATGTATATATCTTGTTGGTTGAGTTGATTCTGGGTACCTGCAGGAGTGCAATTTTTATATGATTTATTCAAGGGTCACTGGTATCTGTGGTTTCCTTGGTGGCCTAAGATATGATTATTTATTTGAGGCTATGGGAAATTTTGCTTGGGACTTGGATGACAACTGAGCCAGTCTTTGGGCACTAGTAGTAGCAGCAGTGGGCTGAATATACCTGTTAGGCCCTAGAGCAGCTTACATTACCCCTAGTATTGGTGGGTCCTGGAGGGCCAATTCTTGGGCCTCCAGGTAGCTTTCTCAGGAACTAGTAATGGGAGCTGGATGTGTGGGCAGGTTCCCAGGCCCCTGGACAGCCAGTGTGATGTGGGTGATAGCAGTAGTGGTGGTGAAGCAACCCATTGAAACCCGGATGGTCCATGTTGATGTTGGTGGCACAGCCTAATGTTAAACTCTGGAAAAGGTGCCAGTGGTGGGCCTGTGATGAGAGGGCAGGGCTCACTCAGGCAAGCAGCATGGGCAACAATCTGTGGGGGGTGTGGTCCACTTGTATCTTGGTCCTACAGCACCCCGTTGCAGGGCAGTGGGTATTGTCCTACATATGCATTGTAGAGCCTGGTTTCCCTTTCCCTCCCTGGCTGGGAAGTGGCTGCAGCATTGTCAGTCCAAAGTCAGCCCAAGGGTGTGACGTAGTTCATTGTTAAACTCTCAAAATGGTCCTGGCTGTGAGCCTGTGGTTAGAGAGAGTGGGGCCCTTCCAGGCAAGCAGCACAGGAAAGAGGCTGTGTCTCTGTCTCATAGCAGCTGTTTGCAGAGTGGTGGGTATTGCCCAAGGTACATCTAGGAGAGCTAGATTTCCCTGTCCCTCCTCAGCCAGATGGTGGCTACAGCCACATCAGCCTGAACTTGGCCCAAGTGTGGGGCACAGTCCAGCATTACACTCTCAAAATTGCACCTTGAGCCTGTGACCAGAGAGGATGGGGCCCCTTCCAGGCAAGCAGCATGGGCAAGAAGCTGTGGGGAGTGCAATCTTCTCATATCTCAGTCTCAGTGGCAACTCACTGCAGGGTGGTTTGGACCTTCTAAGGGTTACATGGAAGCCCTCAATTTCCCTTCCCCCTCCTCAGAGTAGTGCAACAGCCGCAGCTGTGCCTGTAGACCTCTGGTAGCTAGGCTATCAAGGTTGCTCCCAGCTGGAGATACTCTAGGCTCAGATGGCTGTGGGATTCCATGTGGGTTTTCTTTCTGGAGCAACATCTCTGTGCAATCTTTACGCAGTTTCCTATGTTAGGCCCATGGATCACGTGAGTTGAGGGGTTCTACCATAAAAAAGACTGTAAAGGCCCATTTTGGAGTGGGTGAAACCCTGGGAATTTCTCTCTTACTGTTTCCTCACAACCAGGAGCTTCTCCCAACTCTCAGCCACTATCTACTTACTATTCTCCACTTGTTATTCATACATTTAAAGCAAAATTTCTATTGCATACTGGATTTGCATAAGTCTTTTCTCTTGCCTTTGGGCTGTCATCTTGTCTATTGATCATTCTTACGTGCCATTATTATATAATTTTATTATTGTGAATTCATTTTATATTAATTCATTTATTCAGTTCTTTGTATATCGTAGGCACTCTGTGAGGACATGGACAAATGGCATAGAACAAGAAATATAAGGCCCTTGCTTATTTGAAACAGAGAAGAAGACAGACCATAATGAGCAAAGAAAATATAGTTACAAATTGTGCTGAGTTCCATAAAAGAAGTAAGATGGAGTGTCACAGGACTGATTTAGACAGTGTACTCTTGGAAGAGGTCAACTGATTAGCAATCTTAATTCCTTATGCAATCTTAATTCCCCTTTGTCATGTAACTGAACATATTCATGGGTTCCAGGGATGAGGACGTGAGAACCTCTGGAGGCTCATCATTATTCTGCCAACCACAGGAGGGCAGGGGATTGCAGCATTGTGTGTGAGGGGAACACTGAAATGAGATGGGGGCAGGGTGTAATGGTCTTGTTTACTATGGTAAAGAATTTGGATTTAAGCAAAAAGCAGCCACAGGAGTATTTTAAGAGGGACATGCCATGATTTGATATAGGTTTTTAAATGTCTATTTTTAACAGTGTGTTTTATTGCTAATACCAATGATTTACTGTTGGATGTAATCTCTGGTACAAGATAGATAAAAATATTTCCAAAAAATACAGCAGCAATTTTGATTGAACCCATGCTAAATTTATTGAAATATTTTGGCAAATGGTATCTTTGCAATATTTATTCCACTGTATAAGATTTATTTTCCCAATTATTCAACCTTTTTTGTGTTTTTAAATTGATACTTTTTTTAAACCCATTACCTTAGAACTGTGTATTTCATTTAAGGTCTAACCTTGCATATTATATAGAATTTCAAAAATACTTTTAATGTGATATAATTATTTTTAGTCAAATTAAGTGCTGTTGATTTTATATATTTTTTAAAAATCTGGCTAGCCACATGTAGAAGACTGAAGCAGGATCCACACCTTTCACCTCTCACAAAAATCAACTCACGCTGGGTAACAGACTTAAACCTAAGGTATGAAACTATTAGAATTCTAGAGGAAAATGTTGGAAAGACTCTTCTAGACGTTGGCCTAGGTAAAGAATTTATGAAGAAGACCCCAAAGGCAATCACAGCAACAACAAAAATAAATCAATGGGACCTGATCAAACTAAAAAGCTTCTGCACAGCCAAAGAAACTGTCACGAGAGCAAACAGGCAACCTACAGAATGGGAGAAAATTTTTGCATGCTACACATCTGGTAAGGGGCTGATAACTAGAATCTATTTAGAATGCAGGAAAATCAGCAAGAAAAAATCAAACAACCCTATCAAAAAGTGGGCAAAGGACATGAACAGAAACTTTTCAAAAGAAGACAGAA
>CAUYMX010073801.1:0-10849 GCA_963573855.1 Lepilemur septentrionalis | reverse complement strand
TATTTTTAGTAGAGACGGGGTCTTACTCTTGCTCAGGCTGGTTTTGAAGTCCTGACCTTGAGCCATCTGCTGGCCTCAGCCTCCCAAAGTGCTAGGATTACAAGCGTGAGCCACCATGCCCGGCCTTTCTTTCTTTTTCTATCTTTCTTTCTGTCTGTCTCTCTTTTTCTTTTTCTTCCTTCTTCTCCTTCCTTCCTTTCTCTCTCTTTCTTTCTTCTTTCTTTCTTGCTTCTCTCTTTATTCCTGTCTGTCTTTCTGTCTTATACAAAGTTTGTCTTTGACTTTCCCCTAGGGAAGGAGGAAGGAGAAGCATTAACTTTATGTTCCTCCAGTTGGGTTAGTCTTTAAATTAATCCCCTCCACAGGAAGATATTCTCAAAGGACTCCAGCTAGTTACCTTGGAGGAAGCACAGATCATTTATCTCCTTATTATGGTTACAACTTGACTGCCATATCCTGAATCTAATAAACACAAATTGATGCTCATGGAAGCTTTAGGCAGATTTTTACTCAAGACTCCCATGATAAGTCTAAACATTGTTTTCTTGTGTCGAGGAAGAAAAAAAAAAGTCTAAGCAGTACAGACTGGGAGTAGGGGATGGGAACCACAAACTCATCTGCTCCCTTGATCACTGATTAAGCCTTCAAGAAATTCAACTTGTTTCTTCTCTAGGCCTCCACAGGGGGTCCTACATGTATTAATATATTCTTCGTTTCCAACATGCCTTCTTTTTCCCTTGCATATTTTAACTCCTCTCATCTTGAAGTCTCCAGCTCAGTTCCCCCAAAAGAAATCAGTCAATTGAAAATCAGATTGTTAGTGCTAAAGTTAGGGATCTGATTAGTGCAATAAGTATTAGAACCAAGGCTGGGGTCACAGTGGTTTATTAATAAATAATTTGATGACGTTTGTAATTTCTTGTCACAATCCATATAGAAGTACAATATATTTTTTAATTCAATGTAATGTAAAATATTTTCTCATTAAGTGTATATCTTAACGATTTTCAGTTTTGGCATTCTCTGTAAGTATAAACCACTCTGTATTCTGCCTGATTTCTGTTGCTGATTTGACACAGATTTGACATAGATTTGAGGAGGATAAGATTACAGGATGTATCTTGTTACAGATAGAATTTTTTTTTAATGCTAGTCAAGTGAAGCAATGGTAATACAGAAGGAACAAGGAAATCTTTCACTGGTTGTGATCAATTAGTTGTAAACAGCATTGCACTCAGACCAGCTACAGATAGAATTTTGCTTTATCCAAAAATTAATGAAAAATAAAATATCCAGAAACATTGCTACAGGTAGAATTCCTACTAAAACCTCTGAGGGAGTTGACATAAAAGATTTATATTCTGAATTCATGCTTAGCTTCTATCTATATAGAAATGGATGAATACAGAAGCAATTACAGATATATATATATATATATATATATATGTGGGTTACTATACATGCATATATTACCTACCTCTATTGACTGAAAGTGCCTAAAAGCAGTGATACCCAGTAGCAATGAGCACACCCAGTGTCCACATCTTGTTTTCTAAATGCCTGTGGGTTACTATACATGCATATATTACCTACCTCTATTGACTGAAAGTGCCTAAAAGCAGTGATACCCAGTAGCAATGAGCACACCCAGTGTCCACATCTTGTTTTCTAAATGCTATCCTCAATAAAAGGAACCAGGGCTCCTTGGAGACATGGCTGATTCTAGGCCTGACACAGGGAAAATCAAGATGAGCCTGGGAGCATCTTGTAGTACCAGAAAATAAGGAATTACTAAAAAAAAAACCCCAAAACAAACAAACAAAAAACACCACCACCAAAAGGATGGGGGCATGCCAACGGGACATGGGGCATAGGAGCCAACATAAAAAAAAAAAAAAAAAAAAAGAGTGTCTAATGGCCAAATCTGGAAGAATTTGAAAAACAAAATAAATAATATAGTTTTGGATTATAATCCAAGTATGGTCACAGAGCAGCAGGACTTCTTACATGGCAGCTGGCTTCCCATGACTGCATGCTTCAAAAGGCCAACTTAGAAACAGCAAAGCTTTTTATGACTCACCCTCAGAAATCACAGTGGCATTCCCAACTGCTTTTACTGATAAAGCAGGTCACAAGACCAACCCAGATTAATATGAGAGGAAACTCTCAAGAGTGTGAGAACCAGGCTGGGTGCAGTGGCTCACACTGGTAATCCTGGCAATTTGGAAGGCCAAAGTATGAGGGCAGGAGTTCAAGATCAGTCTAAGCAAGAGCGAGGTCCCATCTCTACTAAAAATAGAAAAAATTAGCAAGGCTCAGTGGTGTGCACCTGTAGTCCCAGCTACTCAGGAGGCTGAGGAGGGAGGAACACTTGAGCCCAGGAGTTCGAGGTTGCAGTGAGCTATGATGATCCCACTGTACTCTAGCTGGGTGAAAGAGAGATCCTGTCTCAACATTAAAAAAAAGAAGAAGAAAAATGTGAGTACCACCAGCTGTGGTGCACTTGAAGGCCAACATGGAAACTACCTACCATGGCCCCTATGCAAGGGGACTCCTGGAGAAATAAGAAACTGTGGAGACAGAGCTGAGGGGGTTAATTAGAAGATACTGAGCAAGATTGGGTCTTTCAGAAACTATGCAGTGGGTGGTCGGCAGACCCACCTAGTCCACACCACCCATCCCCCACACTCTCTCTTCTCTCCCCCCTGTATGAAACTCATACACTCCCCTCTAAGGCAGCCAGCACTGTGCACCTTCCACAGAGAAGACATTTTCAATGAAAGTCCCAAGCCAACAATTGAACTCTGCTGATCTCCCCCTCTATACTCTGTTTATGTGGGCTGAGAGGAAGAGGAGGTGCCCAGGGTGATGGCTTTGGGTGATTTGGCCAGCTCAGACATTTCTTACTAAACCCTGGAGATCTGTGTAGATTCCCAACTTTTGGTACCTGACACCTCTGTGCATGGATATGGAATGTATTCACCAATTTTTTTTTTCTGTTTTTTTTTTAAGAAGAAAAGCCTGATTTTATTTTCAAATTTTTGGAAATTTCCAGAAAAAATAAAATGACAACACATACAAATATTGACATTGTTCACTGAGCTATAAAACTCTTGGCAGAGAAAGGGACTTTTGAAGTACCTGAATCCACCTTCTTCTGAAAGCAGGAATCACTTCTAAAATGTCCCTCACACATTTAACCAGCTTCCTCAAATCTTTCCCAAGTTTGATGTACTTCATCTTATAAAAATAATACAAACCATTTTTAATAAAACAAAAGAAAGAATACAATACAGGAGGCAGGTTTCTTGTGTTATGTGCTTTTAGAGAAAGGTCACATCCTTGAAGCAGCTTTGCAATACACAGAGCACAGTACTGGCTTCAAAAAATACGTAAAGATTCTGCACACTTGCATCCTTTAACTATGAAGAAGAGCTGCCATCGTCTTCCTCTATAAACATTATCAAGCTATAAACATTCGAGTACATTAACCTAATTGTACTTCACATAGTTTTCATATTTGGGATGAGGCGAGGCTAGACAGGAAAAAATAAACTAGCATAGAGCTGCTAATAAAAAATTTTAAAATACTGTGAGATATGATCAAATGAAAATCAATCCCAGAAGACACAACAAATGTCTGATTACCATAAATAAGTTATATTACATACTACAAATTTCCACCATCAGAAGATCCTGATTAAAGAAGTACATAAAACTGGAACAGGAAATAAACGTATTTGGTTCATTTCAGAGGGTCTATGAGTCCAGCTGCCAGCCACCCAAGTCTGGCTTCCTAACCGAGTATGACGAGCTCTTCTGAAGAGGTAGGGTGAATGGCAACCGTGTTGTCAAAGTCGGCTTTCGTTGCTCCCATTTTCACCGCGACAGCAAAACCCTGCAGCATCTCATCACATCCAATTCCCTGCATGTGGATTCCAACCACCTTTTCCTCTTTGTTGGCACAGACCATTTTCATCACACATTTTGTTTTCCGTTTGGTAACCTCATGATACATTGGAGTAAAGGTGGTGGAACAGGTCTTCACATTTTCTTTCCCATATTTACGAATGGCCTCATCTTCTGTGAGTCCCACTGTGCCAATAGGAGGGTGACTGAAGACCACGGTTGGGATGTTGTCATAGTCTAATTTGGAATCTTCTTTGCACTCAAAAAGTCGATGGGCAAGTTTTCGGCCAGCAGCTATTGCAACTGGAGTGAGAAGAGCTTTTCCACAGACATCCCATACTGCGTAGACACCTTTTACGTTGGTATTCTGGAATTCATCTATTATGATGTGATCTTTGTCATCGGTCTGAGTCCCCACTTTGTTTAAATTCAAACCCCTGGAGTTTGGGTCCCGCCCGATGGCCCCAGAGCAGGCAGTCAACGTCTGGAATCGTGATGGGTTTCCGACCAGGAATGGAAGTAACCATGAGAAGTTCCAAGCCCAATGAAGTCTTTTTAACCTCCTTGACCTGGGAGAACTTTAGCACCTCCACGCCAGCATTCTCCAGCTCTTCCGTGCAGTTGGCGCTGATTATGCAACCAAAACTTCTAAGTACCTTATCATGCCGTATCGTTAGAGATGTCTTAGAACCCAGGGCCGAAGGGATCTCAGCTATCTCCACAGCGATGTAACCTGCCCCAACGATGACCCTGCAGCTAGGCAATTCCAGTTGAAAAAATCGATCACTGGTTATTCCAAGGCTGGCACCAGGGATCTGGCTCTCGTGGGGACTGGAGGGGACTGGAAGGCACACCAGCCGTGGCAATCAGGATGTGAGGAGCGGTGTATTTTTTGCCATTGACCTCTACCGTGGGCTGGGGATCACTCGTGAACACTGCGTGGCCGTGGATGAATTCTATATCGTACTTGGTTAGATTGT
Source organism: Lepilemur septentrionalis (assembly GCA_963573855.1). Lineage (NCBI taxonomy): Eukaryota > Metazoa > Chordata > Mammalia > Primates > Lepilemuridae > Lepilemur > Lepilemur septentrionalis. Next base: position 5,960 of record CAUYMX010073801.1, on the reverse strand, counting down.
TTTGATATATGGTGTTCAGGCGGCTCACGTAAGCATCCCACTTTTCCTTAATGACACGCCAGTTGAATTTACCCTCACAACTTTGAAAACCGTAATTAACATGATCGTGCATGAATTCAGAGTGGACAGCTGTATTCCACATTACCTTTTTGGGTACACATCCAACATTCACGCAAGTGCCACCCAGCTTGTGGCTCTCCACCACGGCGGCCCTGGCGCCGAGCTCTGCCGCCCTGCGCGCGCTGGCCAGCCCGCCCCAGCCGCCCCCCACCCCCGGATCACCAGGTAGTCGTATCAGGCGGCGGCGGGCGGTGGGCAGTGCGGCTGCAGCTTCTGCGTGCAGGCCGTGGGCGGGCGCCAGCAGCGGGAGGTCGGGGATGGCGCTCGCCGCTTGCCGCCAGCTCCTGTGTTCGCCAATTTTGGAGCAAGAGGGAAAGCATTTCTCAACATCCTATTACTTTAGGCAAGGCCCCAGCTGCATAATAGCTCTGTTTTTGTTCCCATTAAATATTTCCTCCAAATTCCATCCTGTAAGACATGTGACTTAATGAATTTCCTGTATATTGAAAAAAAAAATAATGCTTGTGGGATGATTAGCGAAGTCACACAGGTGGGCCAGCAGTAGAGCTTCAACAATATTCCTATTTACAACGTATTTTATACAGGGTGCTCATGAGAATTCCACTAATGCCCCATTACCGCCACAGATCTTGTGGCTCCTACACAACTAACTGATATATTCCTCAGAGGTTTATAAGATAAAACCTAAAATTGTTTTTGTGGTCTAGCTTTCTATCCTGAAACAATAGTAACTAATAAAGTTCTTTTACTTTTTTTGGCAAGATACTATATTAATATTAGCTTGCTACAAAATTTAAAAGATATTGAAAACATGATACAAAATGTAAAAGGTACAAAAGGATATTTATTGAAAAATAAATTCTCCTACTTTTCATATCCAGCAACCTGTTTTCACTTTCCAAAGGAAACAATTAGTTTCAGTTTCTTTTGCATTTTACTGGAGCTAATCGTATTTTTCACAGATTTTCTGCATTTCAATATAACATACTTCAATGAAATATGGTCTGTTACACAAAATTTGTGGAGATGCGTTCCTATTTAAAACTCATCTTCCTTGTGGGTATTTTTTTGTTTTGTTTTGTTTCTTTTTTCTTTTTTTTTTTTTTTTTTGAGACTTTTTTTTTTGAGTCTTGCTCTGTTGCCCGGGCTAGAGTGCCATGGCATCAGCCGAGCTCACAGCAACCTCGAACTCCTGGGCTCAAGCGATCCTCCTGCCTCAGCCTCCCTAGTAGCTGGGACTACAAGCATGCACAACCATGCTTGGCTAATTTTTTCTGTATATTTTTAGTTGTCCAGCTAATTTCTTTGTATTTTTAGTAGAGATGGGGTCTCACTCTTGTTCAGGCTGATCTTGAACTCCTAGGCTCAAAGGATCTTCCCGACTCAGCCTCCCAGAGTTCTAGGATTACAGGTGTGAACCACCATGCCCGGTCTGTTTTGTTTCTTTTTGGAGACAGAGTCTCACTCTGTCACCCTGGCTAGGGTGTAGTGGCATCATAATAGATTACTGCAACCTCAAACTCCTGGACTCAATCCATACTCTCATATCAGCCTCCAAAGTAGCTGGGACTAAAGATCTACACCACCACACCCGGCTAATTTTTTCTATTTTTAGTAGAGATGGGGTCTCATTTTTGCTCAGGCTGATCTTGAACTCCTGAATTCAAGCAATCCTCCGGCCTCAGCCTCCCAGAGTGTTAGGCTTAATGCATGAGCCACCTTGCCCAGACAGTTTTGTGTTGTTGTTTTTAAAATCACTTTTTTACTGTTTAAAAAAGTAATAAATGGGCCAGGTTTGGTGGCTCATGCCTGTTATCCCAGCAATTTGAGAGGCTGAGGCAGGAGGATTGCTTAAGACTAGGAGTTTGAGATCAGCCTGGGCAACAAGTGAGACCTCGTCTCTAGAAAAAATTTAAAAATTAGTCAAGTGTGGTGCCACTTGCCTATAGTCCCAGCCAATCAGGAGGATGAGGCAGGAGGATCACTTAAGCCCAGGAGTTTGAGGCTGCAGTGAGATATAAAGACACCACTGCACTCTAGCCTGGACTCACAGAGATATCCTGCCTCTGAAATAAAATAATATAAAAAAAGTTCCTATAATAAATATATTGGTAGGCAAAAATGAATCATTAATATTTACTACTCTTTGAATGGTTTTGTAAGACCTTTTTATACTCTGTATCAATTTTCTGTTGCCACATAACAAATTGCCACAAATGCAGCAGCTTAAAACAATACCTTAGTTGGGTACTTTCATATACTTGAGAAGCTGACGTGGGAGAATCACTTGAGCCCAAGAGTTCCAGGCTACCTGAGAGACACAGTGAGACCTCCTCTCTAAAAACAAACAAAAAAAGATATTTATTATCTAACACCATCCATTGGTCAGGGGTTCTCTGCTGAGGGTCTCAAAAGGCTGCATGCAGTTAAGGTGTTAGCCAGGCTGTATTTTCGTCTGGAGACTTTTTTCCCTTTTTGTTTATCATCTGGAGACTAGACTGGGAAAGAATCTGCTCCCAAGCTCATTCAAGTTGTTGGCAGACTTCATTTCCTTGCAGTTGTAGGACTAAGGTCACCAGCTTTTCGCTGGTGGTCATCTGGAAGCTGCCCACAGGTCCTAGAGGCCGCTGCCTCCAGGGAAGTTCCCATGGCTGTGGGCTTCCTCAAGTCCGGCAGGACAGTCTCCAGCTCTGTCTGCTAAGATGGAGTCTTACATAACATAATGTAAGTAGTGGTGACGTCCAATCGCCTTTGCTATACTCTGTTGGTTAGAAGAGACTCACAGGTCCTAGCTGCTCTCAAGGGTAAGGAAACTAGAAAGCAGAGATCTCTGGGGTCTCCTCATGGTCTGTCACCACACAGTCTCTATGCAATTCTGATTTGCCCTTGCAATACAAACAAAAGAGGGGAAAAAACAGCAAAGGGCTTCAGGAGCATTTTATACCAAGCTACAAAGGCTGACTTCATTACTTCAAGTCTGTTGTTTCAAGTACAGGCTTAATAAACACATCCTAAGACAGCAAATGTGTTGAAAAAAATTTTTTTTCTGTATTTTTATCTTTTTCAATGCATAATTGTCAGCTAGAAAAATTTTGAAGTAACTATTTCCTTTTTCTGTTTTTTCATCACAAAGCTAACAAATTTTTTTTTAGTTTAGTTTTTTTTTTTTTTTTGGACAGAGTCTTGTTCTGTTATGCTGGGTAGAGTGCAGTGGTGTCACCATAGCTCACTGCAACCTCAAACTCCTGAGCTCAAGTGATTCTTCTGCCTTAGCCTCCCAAGTAGCTGGGAGTACAGGCATGAGCTAGTACACCCAGCTATTAAATAATTTCTCTATTTTTAGTAGAGACCTGGTCTCGCTGTTGCTCAGGTTGGTCTCAAACTCCTGAGCTCAATTGATTCACCCATCTTGGCCACCCAGAGTGCTAGGATTACAGGCGAGAGCCACCGCACTGGACTGCTAACAAGATTTTATAATGTAGTATTGTAATTTCCAAGACAGGTTTTGCAAGCATCCAGTTTTTGGTTCAAACCCCGCTCTACCTACTCATTTGCTATGGAAACTTATTTCACTTCCTATTCCCTTCCATCTTCAGACCCTTGCAGTTCTCTCCTCCTATATAAACTCTTTACTGTCATCTCTTCTTACCTAGGTCCTTACTCACATCTCTTTCAGGAAGTCTCTGAGTTTGGAGAGTTGGTTCCATCTGTTAAATTGCCTCACTGTGTGTATAAAGTAGACATTTGCATTCTTACTGGCTTTTCAGCTTCTGAACCCTAGTCTGTGTTTGGGTACACTTCACCACATGAAGGAGGTGATTCATCTTTCATCTTTCACCACAGAGGCTGAATGTGCCAGATACTTGTTTTCCTACCTTTACAGCAGGGAGGAAGCTGAGATAGAGCCTTGACTGCACTAGTTAGTTCCACAACAGAATTCTAATAAATAAGGAGACAGTGAAGCTATGAAGCAGGGATCACAGGGAAATCCACTGTAGCAAGGGGACAGAGGTGGTAGCACCCTGTTTCCAGAGGCAACAGTCAGGGGTTCAGAGCAGAACCCAGTGCCCAGGGTGGCTGGTGTGGATGCCAAAAACCATGGAGTATAGCCCAGTGGGCAGAAATGTTGTCATCACAGAACCAGCTCCACAACTTTTAAAGGCATGAGCCCCTATGATGGGATTAGTATAACTGTATAACTTCCAAATCTGGTTCTCTGGCTCTTCTGGAGATTTCAGCAGCTACCAAATGCCATTGTAATAAATTTCCTTTCTGTTTACAGTAAACTCAGACTGGTTTTTTTGTTGTTTGCTACTAGGGACCCTGTGTTACTACTGCATCCTCCCCCAATCACCACACTTACTGTAATTCATTGCTTACTCCTCCGTTGCCATGGTAGGCTATAAAGTCCTTGATCTGTCTTATTTATCACTGGATCCTCAGTACCTCGTAAGCACCCAAGAAGAAATTGGTTGAATGAATGAATGAAACTTTCATTTTCTTATCTATAAATTGGGAGTAATACTTCTTAAGGAAGATCGTGAATTTTTTTCTAACAGGGAAGAAACCTGATTATCTTCCATCCCATCCATCTTACTTTATAAACAAGACCCAGAAAGAGTAAATGATTTGCCTAAGTTTGGTGGATGAGTTTGGAGGTTTTTTGTTTGTTTGTTTGTTTTTCTAATCACTAGACAAGCAGGGATGGAACTCTTTTGGACTCCTAAGTCAACACACATTCTACACACTGTGACGTCTATGAAATATTGTTATAGACTCAATGTTTGTGTCCCCTTCAATTCATATTTTGAAACCCTAATCCCTAATTAGGGGTTAGGTATTAGGAAGTAGAGCCCTCGGGAGGTGATTAGGTTTAGGTGAGATCATGAGGTGGTGGCCCTGTGATGGGATTAGTACCTGCATAAGAAGTGTAAGAGACACCAGCACTTCCTCTCTCCACCACAGGAGGACACAGCAAGAAGAAAGCCACCTGCAAGGCCAGAAGAGGGCCCTCACCAAAACCTAGCCATGCTGGAACCTTGATCTTGGACTTGCAGCCTCCAGAACTGTGAGAAATAAATGTCTGCTTTTTTGTTTTTGTTTTTAGAGTCGGAATCTCACTACGTTGCCCATGATGGAGTGCTACGGCTATTCACAGGCACCATGATAGCACACTATAACCTCAAACCCCCGGCCCCAGCAGTCCTCTCACCTCAGCCTCTTGAGTAGCTGTGACTGCAGGCGTGCTCCACACCTGGCTAATGAATGTCTGTTCAAGCTACCCAGTCTATGGTGTTCTGTTACAGCAGCCCAAGCTAAGGCAAATATTTTATTTTATAACATTTTCACTTTAAACTTAAGCAAAATGAATATACATGCATTCATCTGTAGGCAGAGCAGAAGGCAGGTGCCAGCATTATAAAGAACATCACATGTAAGGTGTGAAGTATGGCAAATAGCATGTGCATTGTGTTTGCTGTGTGTGCTCAGGTGCGAAAGAGTGAGAATTACTTGTGCCCGGAAGAACTCTAGTACATATATGATTTCATTTAGTACTCTCAGCAACTCTATATAGTAAAAATTATTATTCTATAGGCTTTTGTTGTTGTTTTTATTTATTTTGGGGAGAGATAGGGGTCTCACTATGTTGTCCAGTCTTGTCTTGAACTCCTGGCTTCAAGCAGTCCTTTGGCCTCGGCTTCCCAAAGTACTGCGATCACAGGTGTGAGCCACTTAGGTTGGCCAAGGAAACTATTAATAATTTATTACAAAATACTATTATGTTAATATAGAAATAGAAATAATCAACAAGGACACACTATGTGACATATACGCAGTGAAGTCACTTGATGATTATACCTACTTATAGTGAATCAAAT
>CAUYMX010073800.1:0-20580 GCA_963573855.1 Lepilemur septentrionalis | reverse complement strand
TGGATCAAATGGTAGATCTACTTGTATCACTTTAAGGTATCTCCATATTGGTTTCCACAGAGGTTGCACTAGTTTGCAGTCCCACCAGCAGTGTAGGAGTGTTCCTGTCTTTCCACATCCATGCCAACATTTATTGTTTTGTGACTTTTTAATAAAGGCCATTCTCACTGGAGATAAGTGATATCTCATTGCAGTTTTGATTTACATTTCCCTGTAAATCAAATTATTTAACATATACATTACCTTGTGTACTTATTGTTTTGTGATAAGAATACTTAAAATCTACTCTCTTAGCAATTTTCAAGTATACAATATATTTTTATTTACTATAGTCACCATAATATACAATAGAGCTCTTGAATATATTCCTCCTGTCTAACTAAAATTTTATTTCCTTTGACCAACATCTCCCCAATTCTCCCACCTTCAGACTCTGGTAAGCACCATTTTACTCTCCGTTTCTATTGGTTCAACTTTTTTTGCAAGCCATATGTAAGTGAGATCATAAGGTATTTATTTGACTCTCTGTGCCTGGCTTATTTCACTTAACATAATGTCCTCCAGGTTCATCGCTATTGTTGCAAATGACAGGATTTTCTTTCATTTTTAAAGGCTGAATGGTATTCGGTTGTGTATATATGCCACATTTTCCTTCTTCATTCATTGCAGGGTTTAATTTTAAATGGCTACAAATTCTTTGATAGTCCTCTTGTTAAGGATGAGGTCTATGTCCTGTCCCCTTGAACCAGGTGTGCTTGTGATTTGCTTGTAACCCACAGTATGCCAGAAATGACATTGTGTGATTTCTGAGGCTAAGCCAAAACAGACATTGCAGTTTCTGCTTTGTTCACTAGGACACTTGCATTTGAGGCCCTGCGATGCCACATAAAACTGTCAAGGCTGTCAGGCCCTCTGAGGCTGCCATGCTGTGAGGAAGCCCAGGCCACCTGGAGAGGCAGGTATAGATGGTCTGGCTGACAGCCCCCGCTGTGATCTCAGCTAGCAGCCAGCATCAATGCCAGACATGAGTGAAGATGCCTGAGGATGGTTCCAGAACCCAGTCTTGAGTTACGTTTAGCCTTCATGTCTTTCCAGCTGAGGACCCAGACAGGATGAAGCAGAGACAAGCAATCTCTGTTGTGCTTTTTCTGAATTTCTGACCCGCAAAAGCTGTGAGCATAATAAAATGGTCAGTGTTTTATGCCACTTAATTTGTTTTGGTTTTTTAGGTAGCAATGGTAACTAGAAGAGAGGCTTTTTCCTTTTCACTTTAAGGTGCTATAAAATGCTCGTCTCCTATTTTTTTTTTCCCTTTCACATGCTTTTTTGGTTTCTTCTTTATCCTTAAATAGCTTTCCTTATGCTGTTTGTTGGTTTTTAATTTAATTTAATTTTTTTGTTTTTTGTTAGAGATGGGGTCTTGCTCTGCTGCCCGGGTATGAAGGCAGTGATATGATCATAGCTCACTGTAGCCTTGAATTCCTGGGATCAAGCAATCCTTGTGCCTCAGCCTCCTGTGTTTGTTGGTTTTTAATAAAATTCCCCTGAAGCTCAATTGGAAGTGGCTGGAATTTGAATCTTCTTTGGCAAATTATTATATTAACTGCCTGAATCTCAGCTGCCTTGCTGGTGGGAGAATAAGACTTACCTTTTAGGGTTGTGGTGAGGATTAGAGATATTGTAGGAAAATACCTGGCATACAGGAGGCATCCACTGATACACGGGCATTAGTCTTAGAAGTTTTCAGAGACAATTTATGGAACTCCAAACCTCAGTTTTCCATTCTTCCAAAGCTCATTGCTCTAAATGAGAGTGTGCAGTATTCTCAGAGGGAGTCTGTGTGTGGGTATTTGTGTACACACATGTTGTCTGCTCTCTGCTGGAAAAATGACCGCATGACCTTATAGCCCATCCATCATTGCACAAAGCTGAAAATCAACAGCAGCAACCAAACCAAGCAAAATCAAAGCAAACCAATAAAAAGCAACCCCAAACACTTGTAATGGTTATATTTGCCTAAGGAAATTTGTAAATCATAGAGGCCAGATGTTAAGCAGAACACACTGACTGGGCTGGTTTGTGGCACAGCCTTAAGTCTGGAGAGAAAGGTCCACCCCTTCCTTGGCTGGAGGTATGTTTGTTTTCTGGAAGGGTACATTTGCTATAGCAGAGACCTTTGGCATTTTGATGGGCCAAGGACACTCTTAAAAGCTGTAGACTTTCTTCACAGAAATATGAACACACTCATTCTCCCATAATATTTTGTACACCATCTTAGAGTGTTCCTAGTTGCTATAAACAACTGGACCCTGCTAAAGAAGGCTACAAGAATTGGAGTGCTTTGTCTTGTGATCCAGGAGTAGTGAGTTTAGTTCTGACTGAAATAGGGATACTGTCATTTTTGGCTCCTAGTGTCACCCTGTAAGGAAGGAAGCCAATGTCCATTGGGCATGTGCTGCAGATCAGGCTCTGTCCTGGGGCCTTCACATACCTTAATTTATGTAATCCTCAGGAGAGCCTAGCAGGTAAGTGTTTTATCTTTATTCTGAGGCTGAGAGAAGTTAAGTGACTTTTCTAAGATCTCACAGCAAATAAGTAGTGGGGTCTAGGTTTGCAAGATGCTAACATACAATATTTTTCTATTACTTTGTGTCTGGGGAGCTGACTGAGACTTCTCCAAACAGATCATGACTGAAGAACTTGCCAGTCCTAGGCTTGTTGCTTTAATTTCTATATCTCCTCTCTTCCCTTCTCCATCCCTGTCTACCTGTAGCCCCTATGGCTGCCAGAGGGAAGTATGGGGTGTGTGGGGGAGGGCATGCTGTGCTGCTGGCAATGATTAAGAAAAGCAGTAAAAGGCTGCAGTGGGAACAAGGCCCCAGAGGCTGTGTGCTTGAGCTGGAATCCACTGGGCTTCCCCCCAGACAAGTGACAGCCAGCACTTATTTAGCACCTTAGCTTTACAAAGAGCTTTTCCTTTTGATTATAAGATAGGCTGGCAAGACATTTCTTTATCCATGTTACAATTGCAGATACAGGACTTTTTTCAGAGAAATTGTTTTCCACATCTTCTAATTCTGGTTCCAGGTCTTTCTCTATTACCTTCTAGCTGCGTACCCTGGAGAACAAGGTTAAGAAATGCCATTCTGGGAAATTGAAGCTACAAGAGTGAAAACACAATGGCTTAGAGCAGTAAGTCATCAGTCATTGTGATAGGGATATGGCTGTCCTTGCCCATGTTCCAGGAAGCAGACATCACAAATGTTGCCAATGTAGAACAAGTAGTAATCTGGGAAATTGTAACATGAGATCACGTAATGGTAGTGGCTTTTGAATGATAAGGCTGCTAATAAGAACTATTGAGAAAGCAACATAGGATACTAAGAATTTGAAAGATTTCCTCTAATGCTGCTGCAAAAGAGCGTGAGCTGATTTTAGATGACCTGTACTGGATCTTCAGAATGAAATATCCCTCCAGTGAAGAAAGGCAATTCATCTAGCAAGTAGAGCTGGAAAGTAATTCTCTGGAAGAACATCCAGCTGCCCTGGCTCATGTTCTCTGCTTGCCCAGAAAACTTTCAATTTGGCCTCCTGAGTGCTGGTGACCAGCGTGAGTTCTCTCACTGATGACCCTCCTGCTGGCAACTAATATGGGATATTGGTCTATCAATCACTCTCTGGGGAGTTCAGCTCCCACAATTCAATCTCTTATTGCCTGATCACCTCTGCTGAAACTGACACAGACCCTGAGCCTGCTCAGATGTTGAACAGATTTTGAGCTTTGGGTCTTCACTTTGGTGCAGCCACACTTGGGAGGCCCTCACCTGAAGAAGACAGAATGTTTCTCATTAGGGGGCATTGGGAGTTAATAGGGGTTGTGATCTTGTTTTGTCTAGGAACCAGCATGTCCATCTATTTCTAAAGCTTCAAAGAACAGAGCATGGGTGTATGTTTGAGCAAGAATCTTTGAGAAGCACTCCTAACTGCAATCTCAGTATGAGGGTCTCAAACTTACTCAGGTTAGTACCCCTAGATAGATGGAGTAAGCCTCAGCCTTCCCATCGCCTGGTTGGGTGCCTTGGAGACTCCTTTGGGCCTGGAATATTTTGAGATTTAGAAGAAAAAACTCACTTGGGTAGCCTGAAGGGGCAGAGCAGCATCTCAGGAGACAACTTGGTGGTATATCTTTTGAGCAATACCTGGTCAGGTCCTGGGGAAGATGAAGAGGAGGTCAGCATAGGGAGAAAAGAAGGGGAAGTTTGTATTGGTGTGGAGGCTGGGAAGTTGATTGGTGAGGATGCCAGTCCCATTTGGCTCCTTGGTGCTCCTTGAAGAGATCATTCCCATGGTCCACTCACCTAGCCTTGGCAGTGCCCCTTCCCTGTTATGGGAAATCCCCTGAGATAGGTTGGGCTGGGGGAGTAGATTCCTAATTAGTGGATGTAGCACTCTGAGATTCCATCATGAGGGGGTCACAAAGTGAGTGGACGCAGGATTCTGGCTTACTGGAACTCAGCAACCCAGACAGATGGGGAAGGAGCAGAAGTTGAACTGCTTAGTTGCTAAGGCAGCATATTACACCATGTCCTGCTGGCATAGCAGGGTTTGGTGAGCACAGGTATAGTGTGGGAAGGGAGTGTCTCACCTGGTGGCTGAAGCTGGGTGAAAGTAGGTGACACTTAAGTCAGATGGTGTCTGCATCAGGGCTCCACACATCTCATCGGGGTTAAATGAGATGATATATAGTAAATCTTTATACTATGTCTGATAACAATGAAAACCACTATCATCATCATCATCATCATCTTGCATAACATTAATACTTTATGTCTCTTCCATGTAGGATTCAGAAAACCTAATAGTTGGTTATATAAATTATATAAATTATACTCCCTCCAATGTTGGTCCATGGTAGAGCCTGGGCCCACAGTGGCTTCTTAGAGTTAGAAGAGACCATGAAGACCACGCATCATAAACTCAAGGTCAGGGCCAGACAGCTGTCATGCGTGTGTTAGTTGGGGTAATGGGAACAGTAGGGAAGGCTGGAGACTGTGGGGATGTGGAGCACATATGCCACATCAAAGGGGAGTGGCTCCTCAACTCCAGCTGAGAGTCGCCATGTGGAGATGAGGGTCCAGGGATTCCAGTTCTTCAAATTATTTTAGACAGCCAGAAATCCAGATTTTAAGGAGAAATTTTACGGTTTTAAAAATGGTAAGCCAAAAATATTGCGTATGTAAGCTGTATGAGGCCCATTTGCTGTTAGTCCACAACACTCTTCTGCAGGACCATCCAGCAAAACTTTCCTGGGATGATCTGATTGTCCTTTCTAAGACTTACCTTGCTGGCAGTATTGTAAGTCCCCACAGTTGCAAACCTGGAGCAGGGTTGGTCAATAAGGCTGTCACTGCAGCCACCTGCTATTGCCTACCTGCTGTTTTATCAATAATTGGATTGGACACAGATTCTTGCCCTCTACCCAACGTCGCACTGCCCCAGGTCTGAACTCACATTTGAGCATTTGGGGGAGTTAATGTTCCTTTTGTTTACATCCTTGCCACAGATGCAAGGATGTTTGCCACAGAAAACGGGAGTCAATGTTAAGCAGAAAATCCCAGATAGCCCTAAATTATGAAATGCAGGGCCAGCTACATGGATATGCGACTTGTGCACTGGCATGTATCTCACACTTGGTATAGTTCTTTGCTCCTGCTGCTGGAAATTCTTAATAATTTTTAAACAAGGGAGCCTATGTTTTCATTTTTCATCAGGCCCCACAAATTGTCCTGCAAAAATGTTATCAGAATTGGAACCAGATCACATATGTGGGATTTTTTTGGAACCTCCTATAACTTGATTAGTTTGTGCTTTTATGTGAGTTGAGATAATGGCAATGGAAACCAAGGAGCAGGAAAATGCTTTCCTGACCATTATAAAAGATGGGATGTTCTCCATTGCTCTTGTGGTGAGTGGAGAAGGTGGGAAAGGGTCCATCCCTTTCCATCGCCCAGGGCTTTTCTTGCTTATCGCAGGTGCTGGATCAGCATTAGCTGTTAGGCAAGGGAGAGGCAGGCAGGCAGGCATGGAATTAATTGAGGGGATGGCTGTTGTGTTGGAATTAGAGGAATCTGGAGAATAGATGACATCCCCAGAGGAGAGCCAGGAGACTCAAATTTTTTCATGATCATTTGTTTTCAGGTCAGGAAAATCTGAAAATAGATGAGGAATGGGTATGTGCTGGACAGTATAACAATTTTACTGATTTTAGTTCTACAAAATAAAAACACAAGGCACTGAAAAGCTACCAAAAGATCCTCATCAAACCTCTGCGAGAGATTCATTGGTGCTGGAGCCATGATTAATTCCATTTCTACTGCTCCTTGATTCATTATACACGTAGTCCACTGCAGAGATATCAACTGCGGGACTTTGGGTACACTAGGAGAGTCCAATAGAGAAAGCCTTTAAAAAACGAGGGCTTTGTCTTCAGGCTTTGGCTTTGGCCTTTTAGCAAAGAATTCAGGGACTGCAGCCATAGAGCTTGCTCTTAGTGAGAAGGGAAGCAGAACTCGAGAGAATTTATTGCATTAATGCCCTCCCCCTGTCACAGAGAGTTGCAGATCAAGAATTTGTTCTGCAAACTAGATAGTATGGCCAGCTAATGATGACTAGAACAGCCCATCAATCTGAGGCTCAATCAATAAAATCAAGTGTTTCCCTGGATTACCACACCTCCCTTCCTCAAACCCTAACACCCACATCTTTGAGACTAGAAATACATTATTCGTATAGACGAATTTGGAGGAGAATTAACATCTTTACTACAGTAAATTCTCCTACCCAGGAACATAGGATGTTTCCCAGTGGATTCAATTGTTATTTTTATGTCCTTTAGTGAAAATTTATGGTCCTTTTTATTTAGTCCTGCATATTTCTTATTAATTTTGTCTCTGAATATTTCATATTTTCAGTGCTATTTTGAATGTAATCTTTTTTTCATTATATTTTCTAGCTACTTAATTAGTTTTTACTGGTATATTGGAAAGCTATTTTTATGTATTTATTTTGTAATTACTACTGAACTCTCATTAGTTATTATGGTTTTATATATTTTTTTGAGTAACTAATCATGTAATATGCAATCTGTGGCATAAATGCTGCAAGTATGTTCTCCAGTGTCAGTGTCAGAAATCACTAGTTGATCATGCCATCTTTTCCCATCAGGGCTGGATGCGGTAAAGTCTTCTCAATTTGCATTCTGTTGGAAGACAATTGTCTATGAGCCTACTATGTTTCTACACATATTCTGAGTGAGGCACTTACTGCCCATTGTGTTGACCTATCTTTTCAAGGTTATTTGTGTTGGTGCTCAGAAAATGATACCCCAAAATATGGTGTTTTGACATGTTAAACTAAAGTAGTAGCCTCAAGTTTTCTCTGATCTTCCTCTCCTATCCCCTAGTCTTGTCTCTCAATCCTTTGTCTCTTCCAAAGCACAAGATGAGGTTGTTCTCCAGAATTTCCTTATCTACCTAGAAACTGGACCTCCAAAGAGGAACACAATTTCCTTCAATCTCTTCCCTGAAATTTCATTAACTAGAGAAGATTAAAACTCATATCACAGAGGAAGAGATTGAAAATTAAACACCATACCTAGAGCCCAGACACACTTTGTCTCAAAATATTGTCTGTTTTCATGTCCTGTTCAATTCCCAAAGAAAATTACTTACTATCCATTATCTGAGCAGTGAGCCCATTCATTACCCCTAAAAACCATTTACTCCACACTTCTCCATCTCCCCGTTCCTCTATGAAAAATAGAAAATAAGCATCTGTACCCCATTGAGTTATTAGATAATAATTCTCCTGTGATTCCCTGTACTATGCATGTTAAAATAAATTTATATGCTTTGTTTTCTTATTAATCTGCCTTTGTCACTTCATTTTCCGTGAACTTTCAGAGGGTAAAGGGAGAAGCTTTCCTTTGGCTCCTACATTTGTATATCAAACAGCCTTGGAAGATAGAAATAGCATTTCCCTCATGAGCAAAGGGAAGGCATGCTAGAGGAGGAAAGATTCAAGTTCCTTAAGCTCAGGCTTCTTCTGTAATATATCTCATTGTATGTGTTGGTGTCCTCTGGCCTTCTTTACATCGCCTGGTAGGAATTGGGGTTCAGGGAACTGGTGCAAAAATGCTGATGCTCTGGTTACTGCTATTGACGTGAGTAATAAATGGTCCTTCATCTCTGACCCAGGAGTCTTATGTCTTCTACCAGCATGCATGAAACTGTGTCAGGGTATCTTGTTAGCTTATAAGTAGGGTAAAAATCTCAGACCCTCTAATTTCTTTACAGTTTTGGTGTTGAGGAGAGGATGCTAACAGAAACATGGCTTTCTGGAAGAGGAAAAAGGAGGGCTTCATGGATTGCTAATGGTGCCTAGGAAAGGTTCATGGGCTTGGTAGTAAAAATGTTCACTAAATTATATGATCAATTGGACAATAAATTGCCCTCCACTTTATTGCCCATCAATGAGGAGGTATTGCAGAGGTGGATGCAGAATGAATACTAGGAAATAAGTTCAAAGACATCAGCCTAAATGCCCTGGTGATTGTTAATTCTCCCCTAGGCTGGAGGGTTTTCTCACCAATCTAGTAGCCAGCTTCAAGACCACCCCATTGTAATAGCTAGCACTAAGATTTGTTCTGAATAGGAATGTTTCCACTCCTTTCGGACAACATTTGCAGAGATACATATCTGGATTGATGTAGCAAAGGAGGAACATTTGTGACTGCTATGGGCAGAAATAATTGAAACTTTGGCTGGCCACTTGGGAGTTGAGGGGTGGATGTATTAAGGAAGGTGGATTGGGTTTACACTGCTAATGAAAGTGACTAAAGAATGAAAAACTGTTGAGCCCATTATTCGAAGTGAGGTGACACAAGACCCGAAGAATGGGTTCCACTTGTACTCACCATCAAATTGGTATTGACCTTAATATTTTTGATAGAAAAAATATTTTGTCAATTGATACTCAGGCACCTAAGTCAGAGAACATTCTAATAAATGGAAAGTATTCTCAATTGCACATATTTTCATAATTGTATAATTGTGTGTACTGATATAATTTCAGCCCAATGGACTTACCATCCTTGGATATCTATTTAGAAGAACTTTCTTTGGTAAATATTTTTGCGAGACCAATTTCATCAAATAACTTGCCTCTATGATTCCTTTTTATGTTTGGCTAAATTTAGATGCTGCAAAATTTTAGGCCTTCTGAACTTTTTTCATTCTGTTTTTGAATTTAAATTTTCCAATTAAAGGTGGGAATTCTGGAATTACATCAAAAGAGTCTGTTCCAAAGTGAAGTTAGAGAATTTCAAATTAAATCTTGCACAGTATTATATTCAAATTAAATCTTGCACGCTATTTGAAGAGCTCTCACCATTCAAGTATTTCACTTGCTCTCTTGCATTTGTAGGATTAACTTCAATGTCTTCTTGTTTGCAAGCTTTGATTTCATAATTACAATTTGCTAAAATCTTCAAAAGCTTAGTGTTTTATTATTTAATGTATTGGTACTTTGATTATCAAAGATTTCTACTTGATTTTGAACAGAAAGCAATAAATTCCCATTTGTTTACAAAAATAGCTCAATTCCATTATAAAATACTATGGTTGATTTACAAAATAATTCTATAAATTTCCTAAAATCCAACTGAGCTAAAGGATTCTGACATGCAGAATCATGTATCAGTGGCATTAACTTTGCCACTAAAATGTTTCTATTTGCTTTGCCACTAAAATGTTTCTATTTACACACAGTGTGTGTATATAAACTGTATTTCTGCATATATTTAGAATTACTTAACTGTATAACTGTACATGTATATTTATGTTATACATATTTGCATATATAAAGTACGTAAAAAATCTATAAAACTACAGTATGATATGTGTATATATTATACACATATTTATATATATGTATATATGTGTATGTGTATATATATGTAGCTCTGCAGTTAAAATAGCTAAGGTAACTAAAAATTGCAAGGCACTGACCTTATAGTACATACACCGCTATACACGTCATAATTTTGTAAACTATAGTTATTTTGATTGGTACACTATCACAGTTTGGGCACAATTCAAATTATTTCAAGTGTATTTCTGCTCTGTGCATTTCTTAATTCAGTAAAAACATTGTTTTTACCAGGACGCTATGTTCTACCAAATTTGCTTGTATTTACATTACAAAACCAAATACTTGTATTTTCAATGATGAGCTTTCTAACTGAACTTGCACTAGCAATCACAATATTGTCAGCTTCTCACTTAAGACACAGGAAACTTCCCAAAGCTTTATTCTAGGAAGCACATGAGGAAGCAAATGCTTATTGGCATTTGCTTAACTGACTTCTTTTTGAAACATCAAGTGACAATATCATTTAACTGTTTGCAAATATATGCTAATGGTCAAGCATTCTGTTAATGGCATTGCTTCATTTTTCTTATCTGCAAAAGGAAACTGGGAATTGAAATAAGTAAAATTAGTTTAGAGGAACAACTATTTTACCTATATGAAAAATGATGCATCAAAGAGTAATCCGTAACAAACCTTCTGCAGTTACACATGATCACCATCATCTACTGGCACCATCTTGAAATGAACTGCCAATTTTGGAGTAGATGTTGATGTTTCTTGGGCAGATTGGATTTGTCTCTTCTTCCTGTGGTCAGTGATTCACCATGGCTCCAGTGGTGGGTGGTAAGTGTTGACAAACATTCTGTTCAAGTTACAAGCTCACCATCAATTTTCTTTTGAAATGGAAACTCAGTGTTTAATTTTTCTCTAAATACGTATTTTCATTGTTTGAGCTCGTTGTTTCCAAGAGGGTTCATTGCAATATTACAAAGCATTACCAAAAATATAAATAAATAGTTATAGCTTTCCACCCAATATATGATAGAATTGCTACAGCAAGAGTGTTCATACTACTCTGTATGCCCTTCAGCAGGACTGCTCAGCCTTTATTTCCTACATACATTTCACAAATATCTAATTTGTACTCTCTACCCTCTAAGCGACTGGTGAATTAGCAGCCTCATGCCTTTCCTAATTACGGTGTGGACCACAACCCAATTGACTGGTGTGCCTAGTGGGTGGTTGGGAGAGCAGATTAGAATACTTCTCCCACCACTATTTGAGACCAGGAGTAGCTATCTGGAGCCACTGGTATTGGAATATATTTTATTAGAGAGCACCATGTACATTGTCCTTGCAAGTAAAGTGTCTATTGTGTCAAGACAGGGAACATGGCCAGGGCCATCTTTGTCATGCATTCATATGTCACGCATGCATATCTATCTGCCGGAAGTTTCTCCAGGGTGTATATGTAGCATTGGAGTTGCACAGTCTTAGTCATGCAGGTTTTTTTTTGTTTTGTTTTGTTTTTACTTAATATTGCCATGATATGCTCCAAAGTGATTGTATTCTCCCCAGCTCTGCATGGGAGTTCCTTTCCCCCACATCCTCACCAGCACTTGACGTGTTATTTTTTCCAAAATGGTGTTTGAAATGGTATCACAACATGGTTTTAACATGCCTTTCCTTGATTATCTGTGAGGTTGAATGCCTTTCTCTAGGCTTACCTGTCTCTAGGTTCATTGGATATTGTATTTTCTTCTCCTGAGTTTTACTATTCATAACTATTGCTCATTTTTCTATCGGGTTGTTTGTCTCTTATTGATGTGGAGGAATTCTTTATGTAATCTGGATTCTAATCCTTTACTTCTTATATATGTTATAAGTATCTCCTGCTAGTATGTGGCATATCTTTTAACTTAGTTTATGATGATCTTTGTTCTAATAGTTTGTATTTTTATGGAGTCAAAGTTATTCTTTTTTCCTTTATGAGATTATTTTAGGTCCTGTTCCTGAACAAATACTGATCCTGAAATCATAAAATATTCTTACATTTTTCTAAAATTTTATTTTTTACTTATAGGCCTTCGATTCTTTTGAATTTTTTTTTGTTTATTGTACATCTAAATGATCTCTTTTCCTATAGGAAATTCACTTATTCCAACACAGTTTACTAATTAGCCTGTCATTTGCCTCCTAATTTATGCTGCCTTCACTCTGATACTCAAGTTTTCATACAACTATAGAATTGTGTCTGTGCTTTCTATTCTGCTGTATTGATCCATTTCGATCTTTCTGCATAGATACCACTATGTTTTAATGATTATAGTTTGAATCTATATGCTGTAAGTCTCATCTGGAAAGCAGTTTCTCACTCGTCCTCATCCTCTTCCTCCCACCTGCTCCTCCAGAATGTCCTAGCTCTATCTATACCTTTACACTTTCACATGAAGTTTATAATCAACTTGTCAATTTCCAAAAAAAAGTTTTTGATTGGAATTACACTGACTATCTACATGAATCTGGGTAGAAATGACATCTTTATGATACTGGAAACCAGATCAGCCCTTTGGAGGAAGTTTTGTCACATGACACACTACATTGCTAGAATTTTCAGGTTGTTTTTACTGCTGCTATTGATGCTCTTACACATGTGTGTATGCGTTTATTTGTTCCTGCTACAACCTTTGATTAAGCAAGAGCATACTTTAGGCACGGTGCTTGGTGAGGTAGGCTGTATGATAACTACTAAAGTAGAGACCCTACTTTTTGGGAGTTCACACTCTATTGGAAGAATATTTGGAGATTTCACAGAGAAAGAAACAGTTGTTTTATTTATTAAAAGATAAAAATTTCCAAGGGGAGAATAGAAAAATTAACTTTACAAAAGCAAAGTATTTTTGACCCAGAAATTTCATGTGAAATTTCATGATCATTTGTCCGACTGATAAACATGTGCACAGAGATTTACATATGAGAATGTTCATTCAGTGTTCATAAAAGCAAAATAATATAAACTAAATGCCCATTATTATGAGACTGGTTTAATACTCTGTAAGCTATAACAAATATTAAGTAAGTTTGTATATACTGATTTAGAAAGATATAACATTAAATTTGAAAAAAGACCCTTAAAGCTTAGAATAGTACATGGAGAAAGAAAAAGGATGTGCTTATAT
The DNA here is from genome assembly GCA_963573855.1 of Lepilemur septentrionalis. Taxonomy (NCBI): domain Eukaryota; kingdom Metazoa; phylum Chordata; class Mammalia; order Primates; family Lepilemuridae; genus Lepilemur; species Lepilemur septentrionalis. The sequence goes on along the minus strand of CAUYMX010073800.1, from coordinate 7,471 downwards.
GTGCATAGGAAAAGTCCAGAGGATACTGTTTTAGTATCTATTGCTGCAAAACAAACCACCCCAAAGTTATAGTGGTTTAAACAACCAATTTTTTTTTTGCTGTTGGTCTTGCTTGTGTATGAGAAGTTTGGGCAGGACACAGCTGAGGAGATTTGCCTCTGCTCCATAATAACTGGGATCTAGGATGAGATAGCTTGAATAGCTAGAAATGGCTGGCTTTCTTGAAGGGCCTATACGTCTGGCTGTTTGTTGGGAATCTTGGTTCTTTTCCACATCACATTCTTATTTAATATGGCTTCTTCATTCTCAAGTCTGGAGCCTGGGCAGGGGTAGTGGAAGATGTGGGGCTGGCCAGGAAATCTCTCTGCCTGTGTCTGTTTCTCCCTCCCTCTCTCATATCTATCTCCTCATGTGGCATCTTCATGTGGCTAGCTTCAGCTTCCTCACAGCGTGGCAGTCTCAGGGTAAGACTTCCTATAAAGTAACTGGCTTTTCCTAGAACGAGCATTCTGAGAGGCCTAGTTGGAAGCCACAAGGCTTCTTTTAACTTGGCCTTGGAGGTTCTATAACATTACTTCTGCCACATTCTGTTGTTCATGGATGTCACTAAGGCCAGCCCAGCTTCGAGGAATTAGAAGCCATCTCTCAATGGTGGAATGGCAAAGAATTTGCAGCCATCTTTAATAAGACTCAGATATGTAAGAAGTTCGTTAATAGTATAATAATTGTCTCTAGAGTGGGGTTCAGAGCGTCTGGGATGTTAGGGAGACTTAAATTTCATTGTATATTTTTTGGAATGGTTTAATATGAAAAAAGGTCAGTATTATACCTCCATAACAATTTCAGTAGGAAAAACAGCTCCCAAACCTAGTTATTGATAGAAAGCTCAGGGGGCATGGGCTTGTGTGACTTTGGCGAGGCATGGAAAGAATCATGCTTATTTTCATTGTTCCTTAGTGTGCTCATGAAACATTTGCTCTCTTTCTCAAATAAAGGGTTTGAGCCTTAGAAGTAGGAGAAGTAGAGGACCAAGGTTTTAGTCTAAGTTAACAACCTTAAGTTCTAGAAGGGAAAAGAAATTAAATACATGTCTGTTTAGGGTTTTCACTTAAAATGGAAATCACTCCGTACAGGAAAGGTTCATGTTTCCGGAGTCCCTCCTCCTCCCAGTTCAGCTATTTGATGATGCTGAACCTGGAGTCTGTCAAGCCAAAGGTGAAAAGGTAATGGGCTGCTCTTGAACTCCTGAGGCCCCTCAGGAAGTGTAACAGTAGCATTCAGCTTGCAAAGCGGGAGTTAGATGCAAATGGACGTGGCCCCAGTTAAAAATAATGAAGAATAAGGTAAATATATGCATACACATGCATATGTGTATATTTTATACCCTGTGTATATGCTATATCATGTACGTAGAAAGTTACTGGAAGATTTAACACGCTGCCTTGCCTGGACAAGCTGTGACTGACTTTTCATAAAACAAAAGGGCTGCCTCTCATGCGACTCAAAGCCTTTTCCCCGTGGCCTTCCAGTTGTTGGTAGCCTTTCAGGATGTCTTATCACCAAAGAGACTCATCCCTTCCTGGGACCTGGAATAGGAAAATCTGTTGGCTATGCTGTCTGCAAACGGAAAGGAGGGCTTTTGTTTTCTGAATTTGCTTGGTTTGCTGAGGGCTGAGTCTTGAAAACTTACACATTTAGGATTGTAGTTATATTGACCCCTGCTTATCAGCGGTTTCACTTTCTGTGGTTTCAGTTACCTAAAGTCAACTGCAGTATGAAAATGTTAAATGGAAAATTCCAGAAATGAACAATTTGTAAGTCTTAAATTGCATGTTATCCTGCTCCATCCCCACAGGATGTGAATCCTTTCTTTGTCCAACGTACCCATGCTGTATATACTACCTGCCTGATAGTCACTGAGTAGCCGTCTTGATTATCAGATCGACTGTCATGATATTGTTCTATTTTATTATTAATTACTGTTGTTAGCCTCTTATGGTGCTTAATTTATAAATTAAACTTGATCATAGGTATGTATGTACAGGAAACCCATAGTGTGTACAGGGTTTGGTAATATCCACTATTTCAGGCATCCATTGGGGGTCTTGGAATGCATCCCCCAAGGATGAGGGAGGACTACTGTGTAACGTGTTTGGCCTTCTAATTGTATGTTCCTTTATTCAATTTTCCTTTTATAAAACTTTTTTTTTTAATTTGAAAGCTTTCAAAGGAGAAAATAGTTTTCAAATTATTCACTGAAGTTCTTACAAATGACAACCAAATACCATGGAAAAGTCTTAATAGTTCATTTCTTAAATCCAAATATGCACAGTTACCCATGGGACTAGTATTATGCAAATAAAATATTTTATGTAAGATGAATTTGCATTTTTTGTGAATGCATGTTACCTTCTAATGCTTCTTGAAGTGGCTATAAGACCTTCTTTGGAGTACATACCATCAGTGTTTCGTAGAGAGATGACCTAAGTATCATAATCTATTACCTACCTATAAAGAATAGTTTTAACACTGAATTTTGATCTTTTTTGTTTGTTTGGCTGTACTGCATAGTACAAATAGTATTGATAGTAATATTAATAGAGTATTGAGAGTATTGCTACGATACAGTTGGGAATATTGTTGACAGTGTGCTCTTCTTTTTGACATGTAACAATGAGAAATTCCAAAGAGGTTTCATTTGATGTAAGCAAATAAAAGGTTGGAGAAGATAGTAAAGTTTCAGGGTAAACCACCTTATGCTTGGGAAGCTGGGGTGACTGCGACTGTTTCAGTCCAGTTAGGTGCTGGCACACATGCACGTCTATAGGATGACTCAGTTTCCCTGCTCCCTTTCTCCCTTTGGACTGCTGGAAGCCTTCTCCATATGCAGCAGTGGGGATATTACCCTTCCCTTGGCTTGGATATAAAAGTTAAATATACCATTCTCTGCTATTTTTTCCTCATTAGCTTCCAACAATTAAAATCATCCTACTTTGGTGCCCCTTAATTGTTACCACTAACAAGTATACTGAAATGGCCTAGCTGTCAGATGGTCCAGAGTGTATATTTTATTTTCCTAGATTTTCATGAAAATCAAAACACAGAATTAAAAAAGGCTCCAGTGTTCTGAATTTTAAATAAGAAAACTGTTAACAGCATTAGAAATATTGATTGGAATTCAAAGAGAGATGGATATAGATTTAAACTCCTAAGAATCAATAAAATGTTCTAGAAGAACTCACAGATCCATGCAGCCCCAGTCTGGGAAATCCTGCTGGGAAATCAGAGCCTAGAGGAGCCCACTGTCATCTCCCCAGGGTTCTGTTCTCCACCCCCTTTCTGACTCCAGACACTGCTGTTGCTTCTCGTTAGCTGCATGCTTGCCATTATTGCTGGTCGGCGTGCCTCAGAAGCTAATGGGCTCTGACAAATGTCACTACCAAGGCACAGCTGCCATCATTGGCCTAACAGCTTTCTGGGCTTCAGACACCTCCATTCTCAAGCTTTCTAATCATCTCTACTGTTCCAGCTGCTGCTCTCTTGGTAGCCTAATTTTTCCCTCTCCATAGGTCAATCTCCAATGATAAGGCAAATGATACATCAGATATGGCCTTTGTTCCCCACTGTAATGGGTTGAATAGCATCTCCCCAAATACATGTCCACTTAGAACCTGAGAAATCTGACCTTATTTGGAAAAGAGTCTTAGTAAATGTAATTAAGATGAGCTCATACTGAATTAGGGTGGGCCCTAAATCTGATGACTGGTGTCTGTGTAACAAGAGGAGTGGCCATAGGAGAGCAGAGAGGAAGGCTATGTAAAGACGGAGGCAGAGATTGGGGTGATGTAGCTACAAGCCAAGGTATGCCGAGGGTTGCTGGGAGCCACTAGAAGCTAAGAAGAGGCAGGGAAGAATCTTCCCCTAGATCCTTCAGAGCAAGTATGGCCCTGCCAACATGTTGATTTCAGATTTCTAGCTTTCAGGTCTGTGAGAGAATACATTTTTGTTGTTTTAAGCCACCCAGTTTGCGGTAATTTTGGCAGCCCTAGGATGCTAATACGCCTACCTACCAAAATATGTTGGTCTCACTGTCTTTTCTCCAGATGGTTTTCTTTATAGTCCTCCTTGCAAATGTCTCTTCTTTCATTATTCATTTCTGTGTCTTCAGTCATTTCACCTCGTCCATTGAAACCCCACTATTTAGGAAGGGATGGGTCTGTTCTGGCTGTGAATTGCAAGCCATCCTTTCACACAAAAACCCCTCCTGAGCACCTTTTAACAGCAGGGTGGTAGTTCCCGGTGTAGAAAACAGAGCCCTGATAAATGATGTTATGATCTGTCTTTTTACAGACACACAGATGGGATAATGGAGAAAAGAAGCAACTTGTAGAAACATTCCTTCCACCTAGGGACATACTTAGCAGTCTTGTTTACCAAAGGAATAAGTTTTGTGAGCAAGATTATCGCATTAGTTTTTGTTACGGGAAGATTATTTTAGTTGACGTTTTTCTTCCAAGAAAAATTCGTGGAGTGCTAACAATGTCTTAGGCTGGATCCCAAGCCAAAATAACTTGCTTATCCCTAGATGAGGAATGGCTCATTAATTGGGCATTGGACAAAATGTTCTTTTCCTCTATTTGTCCTTAATTACATTAATTAGCCGCAGTTTCTGTGGCATTGTTTGCTTTGTGTATAACACATTCCAGGGCAGTTCAAGTAAGGTGATTTAAAAATTGGATTTGTGTATCAGAACCAAAAACCAAAACCAAAACTCACATTTCTGACATGCCAAGAAAAGAAAAAACAAGCCTTGAAAATGACATTTGAAACCATGTGAGGTTTTGCCTGATATAAACAATATGTACCATTACAGAAAGATAACCCTATTAACTTCCATGAGAAATTTGGGCTTGTTATAATTTCAAGCAGTAGCTGAGAAGAGAAAATCCATATCCATTAGGTATTAATATGGTGATACTTAGAACCCTAAAACTGAGTATCTCACAAGAATTTCAAGATTTCAGAGACTTTCTTAATCTCTTTTCTGATGATATTCTAACATTTTCTGCCTTTGAGAATATTAACTTAAAATAATTACTACTATAATGCATTATAGTATTATTTTTAATTGCCAACATAAATTCTATACATAGTTTAAGATGTGAAAATGAAACCTGAAAGGATTTCTAAATATTTTGAATATATTTGACTTAAGTTCTCAAAGAAAGTACACTGAAAGGTAAATTTGTACCTAGCATTCTGCTGAACAACATTTAGATTTTTAGTTATTTGATTAATGTCATTTGTCATGTAGTATCACTTAATGTGTTACTTTTTTTTTTTCATCATCTTCTGCCTTAGAGGTCTGCTATGTTTAGCTTTTATGTATGATTAAGAATTTAATTGATGATATAGAAACAGATAATAATACCCTCCTCCCCTTATGCTTTATTGCATATTTGAAATATATCACAATCATGGTTAAATTTTTAACCTGACCTTTCCCCCAGCCCCCACATTTTCTTCTCTCTTCTGCTCTGATCTCTGCATCCTGTCCTAGAGTGTGACTATCTCCGTGTGATTTTCCAAGTCTGATCTGACTTACCCATGAAATGGGTCTTCTGACCTTCAGCTAACAATAGTTTGGGAGCTCCTTACCTACCTTTGAGGTCTATCCCAGGAATCACTGAGAGAAACAGTGGTATTTTAGTTAGGATTAATTTCAGATGTGACAGAGAACCCAAACTTACAGTGGCTTAAACATGATATAAAAACGTGTTTCTCCTTCTCATCAACACTGATGGTCCAGGGCTGGTTTCTGGCTTCATGATCCCTGGGCCCCTCTTCCCTGGTTTTTCCACTGTATTGTCTTTAACACACAGTTTTCAGGTTTGGTCCAAGATGGCTGCTATAGCTTGACTATCATGGCTACATTCCATCCAGCAATAAGGGCCATAAGAGAGGGCATGCCCCTTCCATGAAGGACGCTTGCTGAAGGCTGTGTGTGTGTGTATGTATATATGTATATATATGTGTGTGTGTGTGTATGTATACTTTATAGATTTCATTTTCATTTCCATTCCACATCAGCACTTTGCACGTGCCTAGCATGTAGTAAATGCTCAATGAACAGTAGCTGTGTCAGGTCTCTGGAATGTTCACCCCTTTTCCTTTCCTGGTCCCAAATTAATGTGATTCTGGTTCAGTTGTAGAAGCATTTGCTAAGTTTATATCATTCTGTAAAATAAATAATTCAGTCAGAGCCTGGGTGTGGTGGTTCATGCCTATAATTCTAGCACTCTGGGAGGCAGATGTGGGAGCTCAGAAATTCAAGACCAGCCTGAGCAAGAGCAAAACCCTATCTTTACTAAAAACAGAAAAAATGATCCGGGCATGGTGGCACACACCTATAGTCCCAGTTACTTGGGAGGCTGAGGCAGGAGGATCACCTGAGCCCAGGAGTTGGAGGTTTAGTGAGCTGTGATGATGACACTGCACTCTAGCTGGGGCAACAGAGTGAGACTCTCTATCTCAAAAAAAAACAAAAAAGTTTAGTCAGGCTAGAAAATGGTTTGAAAGTATACCTTAAGCCATTTACTTTTCCTATATGCAATTTATCTACCTTTGAAATTTAAAATTTGTGAGGCAGTTTCACATAATGCATCAAAAGGGACTTTGGGATAATTTGGTCCTAGGTGTATACTTGGGCTTTGCCAAGTAGCTACTGTGTGAACTGGAACAAGTTTTCAATTTCTCTGAGCCTCTCTTTTTTCATCTTTGTAATGGTTGCAATAACTTTTCATGGATATTGTGATTACTTAGAGATAATAAAAGATGGTGGTGAGGCACACTTTCCATTTTCCTATTGTCTTCATGTTCCAAAAGTTTTTAAACGACTATAGTCAGTTTGCTGATTTGGCTTAGGCTTCAGATTCGTTTTGCTCTGCAGCACGCTTTGCAGCTGTGTGAGTCACCATGGTGAGGAGGAGCATCCCTCTCTCTTTCTCCTTGCCATTGGTGATTCCCTCTCTATCTGCCTGTGGCCCTTTAATCTGGAGGCTTTTCCTGTCTCTGCCTTGTTTTTTTTTTCTTTATTGAAGTATACTTTATATATCATGCCTTTACTCCATTTTAAGTGGACAATTAAATGCTTTTCAGTGAATTTACCAAGGTGTACAGTTAATCACATAAATCAGTTTTAGAGGAATTCCTTTCCCCTATTGAGACCCCTAATTCTGTTCCCCAACTACTTTTCAAGCATGTCCCACCCCTCATTAGTGCCCACCATGTCGCTCAGACGTGGGCCTACCCCCGACCCCCAATTCCCTAGTGATCGCTCCCACCATTTGAGCACCATAGTGTTAATCAGTCAATACCAGTTTGATGGCGAGTACAAGTGGGGCCCATTCTTCAGGTCTTGTGTCACCTCACTTTGAATAATGGGCTTAAGCTTAATCCAGGATAATATAAG
>CAUYMX010073798.1:0-21888 GCA_963573855.1 Lepilemur septentrionalis | reverse complement strand
TTAGAAAAGCAGATATCCTACCCAAGATAAGTGTTTAAGAATGAAATGAGTAGCTTTGAGAAGTGTGACTGACGTTTTTGAAGACTAGATGTTTACATGTAGATGACCAGAGGCATGAAATAGCTGGAAGAGTAATCCTTAGATGTGTTTGAGAGGAAATTACTGATTTGTCTAAGAGAAAGGAGTGACAAAGTTATTATCCCTCTTAATATTTTAGGACATCTTTAATTCATAAATCACTTAAGGAAAAAGACACATTATTGATTTTCATACCATTTCCTCTACTTTTAACATTTCAGTGTGAAGTCATTAGAGTTGTTAACAGGGCATCTATAATGCTGGGAAAGTGGGAAAAAACAGTACATTTTCAGAAGAAAATGTAGGAAATGGCTGAACGAACTTTTCATGATGAAGTCCTCTCAAGAGGAAAATCATCTGCTTTTTCCTTTCTATTTCTCAGCATTGACTGTTTACAGCAGAAGCTGCTTTGGCAAATTGCTCTTTTTGGGGAGTTTTGAGTGGATTTATTTTATTATTGACTACAACAGTGCTTCATTTTACATGCACGAGTTATATGATTTCTGGCAGTGAAAGCAGCACATTAGGCTTTTGCATTCATTTTACTTAAGACTCAGTATCAGAAGTGGGTTAAGACCTCATGGATAACTTAAAACAAAACATTTTTGTATGTTTGATTAAAACCTGTCAAACATGGTCCAAAAAAACATCTAATTTTCTATGGATCTGGCAACATTAATCTGCTGATGTATGTTTTAAAGCCTAGAGATTGTATTATTTGCAGAGCTTTGTTTATGCAAATGCGTTTCTTTAAAAATATTTCAGAAAATATGAAAGAAATTATTTGTTATTTACAGAAAACATGTAGAATATTTAAGTTATAGACATTGCACTAGACTCTAATGCCTCCTTCCATTTTTTTTTTGCTAATGGTTTTAATTGAGTATATACTGTCCATCATTGCATGTAATTATGTATAGTTGATAGGTTACATAATATAAAAAGTAGAGTTCTTTGCTTACATTGTGGTTTGCAAGAATGCTTCTCATACTACAGAGTATTTTAGTAATGCATGTTTTTAAAAAAAAGTTCAAATCTATTCCAAACACAAAGTGATGTCTACATTTTATAATGAGCAGTTTAAAAAAGATAATAACAATAATGGATAATAAGTAAATTACTATGAATAATAGCCAAATGATTGACTATTAACACACTTGCAGTAATTTTTTAATGAATTTTAACCTAAAGTCTAAAAAATCATATAAGACATTTTATCTGGATGGATCCTAGAATTTAAACTTTCCCCAGTGGAGATTTTATTTGAACCTTAAATTATCAGATTGAAGGAAGACATTTAAATGACTGTATTTTTCAGTGATTGTGGTAAAAGCTGCAGTGCCTTAAAGTAAGCATTGAAGTTTATGGGTCTAAAGCATTCTCTGGCATTGAGCAGCAGTGAATATGCCACCTCATTATAGTTCTTTTTCTTACCTTTCTCATGCCTTCTTTTCACTGATGCTTATAAGTTAACATAGGACATATATACCTTTTATTATGTTTATTATTATATATTACATTTATTATATTATTAGCCATGTAGAAACATATATGATAGGTAAGCGGGGTGCTTAGCTCTAGATCTTTTCAGATTAAGTGTCTCTCATCACCCATCTTACTTATTGATGCTATGATGCCAAACAACATACTTAATCGAGTGCCTGCATGAAATTTCTAAACATACAGAAAGAATTCTTCAATATTCATCTAAACTTATTTTGGTATATTTTGAGTAAATCTGCCAAGGAAGAAAGAAACTATCAATATTCCATGGAAGTGAAAGTGTTCAAATTTTCTAAGTATCCTAGTAAGTGAGTTAAAATTGTATTAAACAGTGAAGTTATGGACACAATGGTATTTGTTCTGGCTATAACCAATATTGGCAATAACTACTCAAATATTAATAGCTCTATGGACTTGACTTTAACATCTGGAGTCTCAAAGAAATCTCAAAATGATTCCGAATTGAGATAGAAATTACTATGAATACAGGCTGGGCAACCTAGCAAGACCCTATCTCTACAAAAAGTGAAAAAATTAGGCCAATATGGTGGCACAGGCCTGTAGTCCCAGCTACTTGGGAGGCTGAAGCAAGAGGATCACTTGAGCCCAGGAGTTTGAGGTTGCTGTGAGCTAGGCTGACGCCACGGCACTCCAGCATGGGTGACAGAACGAGAGCCTGTCTTAAAAGAAAGAAGAAAAAGAAATTACTATGAACTTAAGAGAGAAGAAGAAATTGAATATGGAAAATACTGAGGCTTCTAACTGCCTAACAGTCCTGATAAGTTAATTTCCAGGATCTCATTGAACTTAATTTTATCAAACCATCATACATATTTCTGGGGTTGAAATGTTGTTTTGGTTTCTAGTCTAAAGATACAGACAAGAGCTTTTCCACTCAAGAAGTATTAAAGAACAAAAAGGTTGTGATTGTAATTTTTGCATTAAAAAAATTAAGCCAGCCTCATGCAGAATTTTGATTTTCTCTTGATGGCTTTGTCTACTCTCTATTATAACTCATGTATTATACTGGTTTGAATAGAAACCCATGACTTTGAATTCTTTTCTAAACAAAAGGTAAAGTTTCTGTTTTCCGTTATGTGTTCAACGGAATTAAAGGGGTAACTAGATGAATTAATTAGTCAAACCGATAGCAGGAAAGAAGATTACTATATTTGATAAAGCAACATCTTAGATGTTTGAAATCCATGAAACTTCTATTAAATTAGTTTGGAAAGTGAGGCAATACAAGAGAGGGTATTGAAGAAGTGAATGTGGGCAATGGTGTAATTAAAACCATTGTCTATTCTGACAATATTTAGGACAAATTCTTAACCACTGAGCTAACTTAAGTGTTGATAGATCTGAATTTTTAAAAGTGTTTTAAAAATGAGGAAATCTGATATCTATAATTGACTGTCTTAAGAAGCACATTATGAATTAAATCCATTCATTGATAATATTGTTTATCATGTCAAAGCCATTTTTCTTGGCTTAATAAATAGTAATATATGTTCAACCAAGTTCTGATCAATTGATTTTATGCATCTGCATTTGAGTACAAAATAAGGTACCTTGTAAACAGATGTTGGTTATAATTAACCTGATCCTATGGGGACATCTTAACTGGAATTAATGTGAGGACAGTCATGCAGGTGCTGATATAAGTTTTGAAAGCATAAAACAAGAATCCAAAGAGATAACTGACTGTTTGCATGCTCAGCTTAAATGATGATGAACTTGGGGAAAGCAGGCATGAACAGGTCCAGAACTTAAAATGATGGAGTAATAAACTCATGAAAATGGAGCCATGCTTTAGGAAAACTGACCAAAAGAAACATATGACATCATTTTTAAATTACATAATTGTCTGGGAGTCAGTGGGACTCTAAGTCAGCACTTAGTTGTCCTCCTTATTACTGCCAATGAACAACAATCCATATCAGCCAACATGTTATGTATTGATCTTACCTTGCTCTTGTCCTCTTAATTTCTTTATTGCTCTGCCTTCAGTAGCATTTTCTTTCTTTTCTTTCTTTCTTTTCTTTTCTTTTCTTTCTTTTTTTCTTTCTTTCTTTCTTTCTTTCTTTCTTTCTTTCTTTCTTTCTTTCTGAGGCTAGGGTAGAAAGTAAATACTTTATAAATATACATCAATTTTTTTCTTTAACCTAGAGTAGTAAATGTGAAAATTAATAGTCAAATATTTTCACCACCATTTTTAGTTTCTTAATGGCTTATGTCCCCCTAAGGAAATGGGAGAATGGAGGGCATTGAGACATAAGTGAAGAAATTCAGTTAAGTGTAAATGAGGGAAAGCAGAGAAAATACTTTGAAGAATGGTACCAAGATATGGGTTTATCATTCTAACAATTACACCTACCTGAGACTGCTCCAGAGCATCCCTTTAAGCCTAGATTAAGCCTCACAAAATTCTTGGGATGAGGATTATCTTGATTTGTACTGGCATTCACACCAGGGAGTATTCACACTGTTAACCTCCTGGTTCCTTACCTCGAAATCGTGGAGGATGAATGACAAGGATTCTTAATTCTAACACTTATGTATTATAAGTGTAAATAATGTGCCATACATTGTTTAGAAACTAGAGTATAATGGTGAACTAAAGAAATTTTTTCCCCTCCTGTAGCATATAATCTATTTGTGGAGATATAAAAGAAGTGAAAAAAAGCAATATAATATCCAAAAGTGTTATTTTCATGAAGAAATATTAAAAGCTAAAAAGATAAAGATTATATTCTCTTTTATATAAAGAAAGCAAAGAACTCACTAAAAATATTAAATATGAGCTTTCTCTATGTAAAAAAGAATGCATCCTCTATCTTATCTTTAAGATTAATTAAATAAATCAGAAACTCTAAATATATGTTGGCAAAAGACCAACGCAGAATGATTCTCTAGAGGACTCAATTCTAGGGTAATTGTCTTGGTGAAGACTTCTGTGAAGGTTACTGGCCTAAATGACCACATTCTTAATGAAATCCAGGGGAGCTCTAAAACCATTAACAGGCTCTTAAGGAGACAGCACTTTCATCTGTTTATAGCTTCTGGGCAACAAAAATCTTAGAATTGGTCAAATTTAGTTAACTGCCATGGGACAAAAATTTTCTAGCAGCAACTAAACAGAAATTCGCTAGATCAGAAGCTGGTGAACATAGGTGGAGTGTCGCAAGTTCATGAACTTCATGAAAGTATTCTCCTGTATAGGCAGAAAATTCATGCCCCGCAAGTATGTGCTTCTGCTGATAGTGCCACGCTTTGTTTGTGCTGAACTCCTTGCATCGTCCCTGAAGGCCTTCTGAATCATCTGAATAGTTTCTGGGGAGGAATGTTCAAACCTAATGTAAAATTTGATGCAGATTCATTGCTCTACTCATTTAGTCATTTTGAATGCTATGGCCACACAGTACACATGCTCACTCAATGGCATCTAGCGCCCCAATGACTACTACAGTGAAGTTGTCATTGTTCACACATGCGCTTTACAGTCCACTCTCCCTGGCTGCCAGGTTACATCAATGCCATGCAAACCATTCTTGGTATGCTAATAATGGCTGGATACTGCTCCCTTTCTCACCATTTTAGCAAATGGAGAGTCTTTTGTGTTCTCTTGGGAAACATAAACAGCTGGTGGTTATCTAGCCTTACATAATTAATCTATTCTAGAATGCCCATTTTTGCGACCCTTCTGTATTCTTCCTCAATATTTTGCCAAGGCATTTCAGCATTGCTATCCTATTAACTCTAAGTCATCTACAAAGCGAAAGAAGTATTTCCTTGAGTGTATTAGAACTAAACCCAGTCATCCTTGCCAAGCTGTAAAGCACGGATTCATGGGAGAATGCCACCATGTCAATAAGCTCTCCTCTCCCTGACCTTAAGTTCTGTCCCTCACCTGACAACACGCTAACATTTCATCTCCATGTATGCTCTCCCAGGTCCTGCTAGTATGTATTAGCAGGATTCTGTGACTCTTTCAGTAATCACTTCTTCCCCCAAGCAGCATAACACTTCCTTTCTCTGCTCATCCTACCTAAGATCTGACTCTAGGAGAAACAAGGAGAGGCAGTAGCAGATCTTAGTGAGAGCAAACATCATATTGTGACAATTCTGCCTCAAATGAGTCTTTTGCATAATCTCCTGGAAAAGGGAAGCTGCTCTCCATTAGCAAGGAACAAGGGGAATCAAGTTGTTCAGGCACATCTATTTGAATGACATCATCCCAGCTCTCAGGCTCTCTGTCCTCTCATGCTCTCTCACTTAACGTAAGAGCTCGCAGAGGCTGTGAATTAACTTCTTCTCATACGTCATTCACCATTAAAGGTCTGTCTTGCCCCTGAGTTTCAAAACAGTCTTCCCTCTGAATAGAAGAGATTGTATCCACTTTAAATTCTGCCATGAAGACTTTGGTTCTCACAGAGCATCCTGAGTAGAAATTAGTTGACCTGAGTTTCTCTTTCTTAATGGTTTCTACATGACTTAACATAAGCCAAACAACTAACTCCACAATCCCTATAATTACTTTCCCTCAATAACTTTCAAGAGATTGTGCTCTTGCATAAAACATTGCTTCTCTTTTTCTTTGTGTATCATTTCAACCCACCATAGGTGACAATCTACATATTATTTTGACACTTAGTAAGTAGATTACAATCCTACTTACCCCCAATATGATAATGATTATTGACATATGACTGATAAGTCCAATTCCAGAATTATATTTTCAGGATATGATCTCTAGCTACATTCCAGATGTCAAAAGACTTAGGTTGGGTTAACCAAAAGCAGAACCTGAAATCAGTATCTGAGGTAGTTCATTTGGAAGGTAAATCCAGGAAGCACTGGAAGGATGTGGGAGAACGGAACACAGGAGAGAAAGACATAAGGGGTGTGTTAATGGGTGCGTTATACTTGTAGTTAACTGGAGCTTAATCCCACGGGAGACCTCCTGGGAGGCTGTGTGGAACACGCTTCAGAATTGTGCCAGCACTTGTTCCTAGTTGATTGAACATTGCTCCAGGGTGAGCCAAACACATCTTATAGCCTGAGAGCATCCCGATACACAGATATCCAGGAAGATTTTCCTGAGTATGTGAATTGTCTGGGCTACCTCCAAGTAAGCCAAGATGATACGGGTGAATCACTGGCAGAGCCTGCTTCAGTGATTTAGCACTTCCTTTTACTTGTCTAGTCCCAGTTTCCCTAGTTACAAATTACGAATAATAATAGTGACTACATCATTAGGATGCAAACAAGTCATTGAGATTTTCCAAGTAGAGTGTTTTACAAGATGTCTTGGACATAGAATGTATCTAATAAAAGCTAGCTGTTACGGTCTTTTATGTCTTTCCTCCCTGCATTTCCTACACAATGACCAAACATTCTGAATGTGATCCTGAAATTTCACTGTATGTCTTTCCTCCACTTACCCTTGAATTCTTGTCCAAATCTTACTTATTATTTAAGATCCGCATAAATGTTCTTCTCTCCATAAAGATTTCTATTTCCTAAACCTTTATTTTCTCAACCTTGAAGGATTTACAGACTGCTGCTTTTGTGCTTTCATTTATTATGGTCATTTAGCTATATGTATATTGGATATATACATATATATTGACATGCATATATCCAAATGACCATTATAGATGGATTAATACTTATCTACATATATTATATATAAATATATCTGTTATATATGATCTAGATTTTAAAGCTTTCGAAAGCTAAATATTCTTGTCATTTGTGTATCTCCTGTAGTACATAGCTTAATGTTTACTGACTAAACTAAATCTGGCTCTCTGACTCAATCCAGTGTCTCTCACATGAAAAACCGTTGCTTCTTTGACAATACTGCAATTTTAAGGATAGGAAGTGAATATTATAGTTGATTAATTTCTATGGATGCCGTGTTGTGGTATATGGATGAAATGTTAGGTATAACTAAACAGAACAGTGAAACCATAAAAGTAATAGTTATGAGGAGACATTTAGCAATAGTTCAAAAGCAGATTATGAATTAAGAAAGGGAAGCAAAATCCAATACAAGATTATTATTGCAATTATCATTCTTCGAAGGTGCTGAAGGGCTCAACAAGGAAAAACTGTGGACATGGGAAGATTATTTTAAATGGTAAGTTAAAGAAGACATGGATCTTGCTGATTGTGTGTGGGGTCAAATGAAAAGACTTCCTAAATGACTCCATTGACTGAGATAAGGATGCTGTAGGAGAAAAATCAGGGGGGACTGGGGGTGGGGAGCAGATCATTACATTTTTAATTGCGTTGAAGGTGATTGCCCAAACTATGTCATAAACAGATGTTTATAAAGAATTGCTGACTTCATTCCAAAGAGCTCTTGCTTCCTTCCCATCTGTATTCCCACTGCCATTATGCAAGTTCAGCTCTAAATTGCATCCTACATATATTGCTGAAATAGTCCCCTGCATGTCTTTCCTAATTCTGGTTTCTTTCCTTTTTGGTACATTTTTAATTACATTGCAGGTAACTCCTGCTTTCGTACCCATTTTATTAAATGATTTATTTCCATAAATCTCCTAAAGCTTCATGAAACAAAACCACTTTTACCTGGTTTTCTGGATTCTATCCTATTATTCTATGTTAAGACTATTTCATATTTTTATGACTTGCTAACTTTTCCTCCTTTCTCCTCTCTTCTGCTATACTTTTCCTCCCTTTCTTTCCTTCCTTACAAAGTCTATCCTTTCTATCCTCTTACTACTCTCATCTGGTCATAAGGCAGCTGCAGCATTAGCATTGGAACCTCATGTGTTGACTCTGGAGTCCAGCTGCCTGACTTCCAGTCCCAGTTGCATCATTTAATATCTGTGTAATCATGGCAAGCTATTTACCCTTTCTGTGTCTCAGTTGTTTTAATTATGAAATAGGATGCTAAAAATACTCTCTTACAGTAGTTGCAGGTATTAGATGAGATAGACTATATTAAGTGTATGGCATAGAATAAAAAATAAAGGTTAGCTATTATTATTAACTGTATTGTTATTCTTCTTTGAACCATTTCATTTAAAAATATATATACACATTTCCTTGATTTGTTGATGAGTGTTTATTGTGTATTGTTATTATGTTTCCAAGTATATTATAAAAACTTGAGTACAGAGTCCATAATTTATACTTTTATTTTCAGTATAGCGAAGTGCTTAAGAATTGCTGAACAAATGCTATTTTAGGCTGCATAAAAGTTGGACCTAAAAATTGGACTGGGGATCATTAACAAAGGTGATTGTTCAAGAAATGAAATAATCATATAGAGTAACTAAAGGAAGTAAATAGAAAATGAAAAAGCCATTAGAATGAAATTTAAAAAAAGTTTTGTTTTAACACATCCTATTTGACTTTTAAATAGTGCAGAAGGAGGAAAAGACATATTCTTGGTAAAAAGAAATGTAATTTTCGTACCATCGGAGTAATGGTCCTATTATTTTCCTTTTTCCCATGACAATGTTTCCAAGAAGTTAAAATGTATAGATGAACTAGGCATGAGAGTACACACCTGTAGTCCCAGCTTCTTGGGAAGCTGTGGATGAAGGCTAACTTGAGCCCAGGAGACCAGTCTGAACAACATAGCAAGACCCCATCTCAAAAAAAAAAAATGAAGATGGACCTCCATTGAGAAGGTAAAACGCATACATGACAGAAAAAGTGATGTCAAGTTAATTATGTCTCAGTTCTGTCTGTATCATTTAAACCTTCCACATCCAATTCACATTGAAAAAATGTAAAACGGGAGATAAATGTTTTCAAGCATTATAAATGCAACCATAAACTTATTCATTTTTGTGAATATGGTTTTATGTCTATTATTTTTACATGAGTTTCCAAAAAAATAATTAGACTGTTTGCACCTTTAAGAAGAAAGACAATGACAGTTCATGAAAAATATAAATATGTGTTTTATACAAATGAGAGCTACACTGAATTCTTAAAGATGAGCACACTGGACTGTAGACAGGTGATTATGTCTAAGAAAATACTACTTTTGTGGGCGAGTTCAACCTCGGACACTTTAGATACATTGACAAAGCATGTTATTTGTTAAAAGCAAAACCTAAATTAGGACTTGCTATCAAATAAAATTTTAAAAAAAACTTATTTTTCCAAGGCAGAAGAGTATACTTAGCTATCATTTGTTGAGACTTTATTATGTGTCAAGTGTTTCACATACGTTAACACATTTAATTATTGAACTAATTAATAATATAGGTACCATCATACTTATTTTGAAGATGAAGGATCAGGTTTATGGAGGTTAAGTAACTTCTGCAAGTTTATACAGCTATAAAATGGTAGGACCTGGATTTGGACCAGTTTAAATTAAAAAATTAAAAAAAAAAATTAAAAAAAAAAAACCCTCTTAATCTTTAAATTGTACAAAATCCCAAACACATCAGTAACTGGCTCAAAAAGTTTACGAAATTTATTCAATGTCTTGTTTTGTGTTTGGTTGTTTTATTGCTGGTCATGCTTTTTTCTTAACCTTCTCTTATAAACACAATATAATTGTCCCGGCTTAAACTCTGGAGCCACACACTGCCTTTATCTGAATATCAGCACCTGTATTTGCTATCTGGATGACTTTGCATGAAATATTTAAATTTTCTGTGCCTCAGTTTCCTCATTTATAAAACAAAGGTAATAATAAACTACTTTATGGTATTCTGTGAGAATTTAAAAATTTAATATTTTTTCAAATCCTTAAAATGGTTTTTGGAACATAATAATAATTATAGAAACATGGGCTATTATTAACTGTGACATGCAAATAATAATGAGTAGTTTTATTTATTTTACGGGATTTTGGAGAGAAATAAATGAGTTTGTTGCAAATGTGAATCACATAATGGAAAGTACTTTATTAATTTAAGAGATGGTTGATGGGTTGCTTACATTTATATGCTAATAGCAAGTAAAATAAATTTGATCAGATATGCATTTAAGTACAAATATGTATATTAATACTAAACTGAGAATACTAAGTATTCCTCTTTTAAAAAATGTTTAATAAACTTTTAAAATTGATTGGCTTCAAGTAAGTCATGCTGGGTAATATAGAAATCCTTTACTGGCTTTGGCAAGTAAATTTTATGATTAAAATTCTCAGATAAAAACCAGGACTGAAGATAAAATGTAGAGACATCTACATATGTTTCACCTAATACTTCTTTGTGTTCCTTCCTAAGATGTTTAGGATTTTGTTATTGCTAATATACCTTTAAGATCTTTGTTCATGTATGTACGGTTGTATATATATACAAACTCCGCTATTCATACATCGTTTCAACCGTCTGATGGATTGTGGGGATGAGCCACATGGCACACACTTGAAAATAATTTCCTTTAACAAGAACCATAGGGTGTTTTAAGGCTTTCAGTGTAAGCACTAATTCCAGCTGTATGTGGTCCTTCACATTGACTAGGATGCAAGCCGATAAAACATGTTTAGATTTCCCCAAAGCAAATTATTTGAATTCATGGCCATATGCCTGAAAGGTAAAAACACTTTCAGCTGAGACACACATACATAATCTGTGTTTATTTTTAGGTTTATGAGTGGATAGATACAATCTCATCAACCTGAAAAGCAAAATGTTAGACATGGACTCAAAGAGGGGAAAGGGGGGAAGGTAGTGTAGGGGAGAATTATATTGGAGACTGCCTAATTCAGAATTTCCTATACCTGGATCACTGGTGTCTGTGACCACCAACAGTGTTTCCTCCACTGAAGCAGTCTGGCTTAAATGTGTCTGGTGTGCATTTTAGCTGACCTGAGAAGTCTGGTAAAGAGATTTATCTGGTAAATGACATAGAGACTGCCAGATTCAACATACGACACTTTAAGTATATAGCATCATATACTGCCAGCGGTAGGTTATTTGATTTCTTTTCCTTTTAGTCTTTTCCTTTGAGCATGTTCCAAGAATATTGATTACCTGTATTAAAAATTTGTTCTCTCCATGGAGAATTTTATTGCTCCTTCCCACTAGTGATTATATATATTTAATGCAGATTTTTATAATAAATATGTATAGTGGAACTGAAGGTTTGATTAAAATTAATTTTCTCAATGAATCAGTCACCTATTATTGTTCTGCAATAAATTGTCAGCATTTTTACGTAATATAATAATAAATCTAACACTTTTCCTTAAAGATGTCTGGATAGAGTAAAGAAATTAACATTATGGAACACATACTATATGTGCCAGACGATTTGTTTTTGACTTTAGGTATTCATTTTTTTAACTTACTTTCTCTTGTGAGAGTTAGTCATCCTTAAATAAATGTTGGTCTGATGTAAAAAAAAAATCCATACATTTATTTTTGTTTTGATTTTTTATAATAAACATATTTTAAAAGAACTTTTGTGAAGACAGTACAAGAAGTTCTGCTTGTACTCAATTTCCACTCTGAACATGTCACATTTGTATGGAACTCTTGCCAAAACCAATGAATTAAGTTTTCATTTTTACTAATTAAAGATCATTATTTGCTCAGATTTCTTAGTTTTTACCTAATGCCTCTTTTTTAAATCCCAAGTCTCATCCAGAATACCACAACACATTCAGTCACTGTGTCTCCTTAGGTTCCTCTGCACTGTGATCGTTTCTAAGACCCTCATATTTTTAATGACCTTGGCAGTTTTGCAGAGTACTGATCGGGTATTTTGTAGACTGTTCATTAATTGGAGGCTGTCGGATGTTTTTCTTATGATTAAACTGAGTTTTGAAGTTTGGGGGAGGAAGACCAAAGACATAAAGTGCCATTTTCATCACATCATATCGAGGGTACATACTATCAACATAACTCATCACTGCTGAGGTTAAAACTCATCATCTGACTGAGACAGTGTTTGCCAAGTTTCCCCACTGTAAAGTTACTCTTTGTCCCTTTTTTCATATTGTACACATTGGAAGGAAGTCACTCTGTACAGCCCACATTTAAGGGATGAGAAATTATACCTAGTATCCTTGAAGAATCTGATGGTTAATTTCATGTGTCAACCTAGCTGTCCAAAATATTTGCTCAAACATTACTGTGTTTATTACTTGTTCTATTGCCCTAAACAGGCCAAGTATAATGAGACTAAAATTTATTTTGCAAATTAGTTGGTCCTACTATGATTTGTCTTTGATAAAAATAGGAAACTGAAGAGAGAAAATTATGTTTCAGAAGAAACTATAGTAAACCGTTAGGTGGATAGTGAGGGACTCTTGCTCTCCTAGGGACAAAGGTGGGTGCCCCAGTGCGTCTTGGAACAATTGCCACACCCAGGGAAGGAGGAATGTCCAGCTAATCTGCAAAAGAATGCTACGAATTCCCCAGCCTGTGGGCCAGGCAGCCCAGGCACAATAGGATCGGTAAAGTGACCAAGAGTAACCTAAGGCTAATTATCAAATCGTTAATTGTCCATCAGAGTGGTTCAGTGGTGACATCTGAACCATGAGGAGGACCCAATACAGATACTATAAAACAAGACCCCAGAGCATAATCAGAGCCTCTTGTTACGACAGGGGGCCCGTTCGTGGTCTGTGGTAAATGGATCCTGTCTTGCTCTGTAAATCTATCTTGCTCTTCCTCAATAAACTTTGTTTGATGCTTGTTTTGCTTTGGTGTGTCTGGTCGTTCTTTCGTCAAGAGCATACCAAGAACCGAGAACAAACAACTGCCGACCTGATAAACCTATTATTAGATTCTAGCCTTGTCCGTTATTTTTGAGTGTTTATTATTTGCCTACAATATGGACTGAATCCTGAATTCTTTTCTGACAACAAGTCTCTAAACTAACATTTTCAAATTTTTCTTCCTTTTTCCTTGATAAGGAAATCCCCCATCTATTACTTGGCACATCAGGCACCAGAGATCTTCACCACACAGGAAGACCCACATTAGCATAATACTAACCTATTACCTGGCCCATCAACTGGTCTATTGCCTGGCATCAGCGTAACACTAGATTTGTTGCCTGGTGCATCAACATAATATCTATTACCTGACACATCAGGTAACCTCCCCCCTCAGACCACCCCAATTTGATAAAAGTGGGAAAAATTGGGTAGACGGTGCTGAGAATTTGGTGGCGAGGCCCCTCTGAGCCCACCAGCGAATAAACTTTGATTCTCTGACTCTCCGTGTGCGGTTTGGTTTGTCCTCGGGACCACCCACTGTTAACACTTGCTGTAACATTCTAAGTTAGAATCACTAGAAATTAAAACTAGGCTTTTCTTAAAGCTCTGCAAACTGAAGCTGGACAGCTTAGACTTTGGGAGAAATAACAGCAAATTATATATAAAGCCCTCATGCCTGATGATATGTGGAATTCTCAGAAAATTCACTGGAACACTAATGCAAACTGCAAACCAGGAAATATCTGTCAGATTGTCACTGCCTACTTCTACTTTAACTGAAGATGCTTTGAGTTTAACATCTAGACACCCCAACTGGAAGTCCTCCAGACTCAAAGAAAACTGGTTTATAACTATCCCAAATATTAACCTCTGTTCTTCTTCTTTTTGAAAGCTTGTCAGCAATGCTATCTCCTGAAATGAGATGCAGTTGTTTAATGGGACTGGCCCATTTCCAGCAATGGAAGACTGGCTTAAGAGAATCCTTTGCCAGTCAGTTTTTAACTCAATTTTTCTCAGCCACCAACTCAGATTTTCACATGTGAAACTTCTAGAGAAGTTCAAGACAGGAATATTGGGGCTCAGAAATCAATACCTTAAAAAACGGCATTTTGACATGTTGGACTGACTGAAGAAGCCTCAAGACCTCTTTGACTTTCTTCCCACCCACCATGTGCTTTCCTCCCGAAAGAAGTTTCTTCACCTGCCTCAGATCCAGACCCACCTAGAAGAACAAGAATTCTTTTATTTCCCACCCTGTAAGACCAGGAATGTGACCACACCTGAGTAGAATCTTTATGAAGACAATGTCCTCTCTCTCAGAGTCATTGAAATTCCAAAGAGAACTATTATAATTACTAGTTAACCTTTGTTCCCTATTCATTCATCCTCCCTAGTAATACTTTATTACCTCTCAACAGAATTCCTCTTTCCCCGCTTCCCATAACACATTTTACCAGAAAGGCAAATAATCTTTTCTATACCCTGTTGGGAAGTTGGGTTTTTATTCTGAAGGCTACTGTGTAAACACACAAAATTAATTTGTAACTTTTTCTCTAATTAAAAATATATATACATTATTATGGGTGTTTCCATGAAAGTGCTTTTTGGATGAGATTAACATTTTTTTTCTTTTTTTTATTTTGAGACAGGGTCTTGCTCTGTCGCCCTGGGTAGAGTATGGCGGTGTCTTCATAGCTCACTGCAACCTCAAACACCTGGGCTCAAGCAGTCCTCTTGCCTCAGCCTCCCAAGTACCTGGGACAGTTACCGAAAACTCGGCACCTGTCCAAGAGGCCAAAGAAGAAAAGTGAAGGACACTTCACTTCACCCACAAAAACGAGGACAATGAATGAATAATGATAGAGAGTTTACTTTGCAAGCAAAGGAGGAAATATGGTAGACCTTCTCTTCTCAAAAAAAACAAATTTCCTCCACATTCCCAGAAAAACAGAGCTTTTACAGGATGGGTTCTCAGCTTTAGGCAGCTACAGTTGATAATTCGGATCATTTCGTCTCTGCTGAAGACAATCGACCTCCGCCCAGGATCTCCCTTTACCAGGGTGGGCTGGGCCATCTCCTGTTGCACAAATAAACTAAAGACTTACCCTGCCCCTCCCAACCACTGGCCTGAGGCAGGGATGCAGACTTTAGAGACAGAAAATATTTTTGCCATTTTTTTCCAGGCCATTTCCTGTGTTACAGGACAACAAGCATGCACCATGGCACCTGGTTAATTTTTCTATTTTTAGTAGAGTTGTGGTCTTGCTCTTGCTTAGGCTGGTCTAGAACTCCTGAGCTCAAACAATCCTCCTTCCTTGGCCTCCTGCAGTGCTAGGATTAAAGGTATGAGCCACTGCACCTGGCCTGAGATTAACATTTAAATTGGTGGTCTTTGAGTAAAGCATATTACCATCCATAATGTAGGTGGCCTTGTCTGATCAGTTGAAGGCCTTAATAGGGAAATACTGACCTCCCTGAGGAAAAAGGAATTCTGCCAGTAGACTGCCTTTGGACTCAAACTGCAACTCATCCCTGAGTTCCCAACCTGCCAGCCTACCCTGCAGATTTTGGATTTAACAAGGCCTCCATAATTGCATGGGCCAATTCTTTATAATCTCTCTCTTTCTCCCCTTCTCCCCTCATAAGTGCACCCCAAGCGACATTCAGACTATAACACTAGGCTAGCTAAAGGGAAACATTTTGTTTCTAATGTGCTTTCAGTTTGTTCTGTCATAAAGTTTAGAATTAACCTGCTGCTTACTTACACAGCTGCCAGGCAGAAGATGAGAAAACAACTTTGAGGAAAAACAGATGAAGATTTGGGAATAGGCCAGCCACAGAATGCTGATGACAAGACCCCCCAGACAACCTATCGTTTGCTGATAACCATCGAGCAAATCATGACGACTTGCTCAATGCTTGCTTTTTGCCACCAACCCCCTTTACCTCTTCCCTTTGTAAGTTTCTCAGTAAGCAGAAAAAGATGAGATGATATTTGAGGCAATAGTCCACCATCTCCTCAGGCTGCTGGCACTTGAATAAACCACATTTCCTCCACCAAAACTCATCTCTCACATTTGGTTCTCAGGTAACAGGTAACTGAACCTGTGTTCAGCAACATGCATTCTCTGTCTCTCCCTTTCTGTCTCTCTCTACTTACATACACAACACACATACACACACATGCACACATCTGGTTTGTTCTTTTTCTCTGGAGAACCCTAACGCAAAGAGGTACTATCTACGTAAATTATTTAGAATTCTTCTTCATAGAAAATTTGTCCCTCTCCCCCATTTGTTCATTTTGTTCAATAACCAATAACTTACTTAGGCCAGTTTACACTCATGGATATTTATTTTTACTTTTAGAAATCATCTAATAGTACTTAATTTTGTCGTTCAAATTGTTCTAGCCTTGCGGATTGTGAGCTTTTTAAATTGGCCCCTGTGTCCCTTTAACATATACCCATCTGGTTGTGTGCATATATTTTGTATTTTGTTTGAGCACTTCCTTATTGTCTGGTACTACAAGATGTTCCCGTCTCACCTCTGTATCCCCTGCCTTGGCCCAATACACTGACTATATCGTTAGTAGGGAAAAGGGATATTTATGTTTATTAGCTAACCTGAAATATATATAATTTGAAATATTGTCAACAACAGTTGTTTTAAGGAGATTTGAGGGGAATATTGCATGAGACATCATGAAATAATACAAATAATTAGTATGCATTATACTTCTCAGATACAAATTAAAATCATATATCAAAAACTGAGAACAAAGGGAAAAAATGGGAGCCTAGAGGCAGCCTGGCAGCTCGTGGCTCCCAAGGAAAGAAGAAAAAGGTGTAGCTGCCTACATACGGATCACTCTTCGCTGAAGCAGAATTGTAAAATCACAGAGAAGCAATGCTGGACACTCAGCGTGGAAAAAAAGTGACTGGGCGATACATACAGCAAGATCAGAGAATGCGAGGGGAACAATAAGAGAATAGAGCACAGGACCTCTGTGCTTGTCCTGCTGGCACAGCACAAAGTGGACTGGAAGATGGCTCACACCCGCCCCCCCCACGGACCTATTACCTGGTCAGACCAGGGACCTGCGTAGAGCCACTGCACCAGACAACATGCACAGTGGGGATCGGGCAACAGCTAAGGCCATCCTGAACTCTTGGGTGCAATGTGCTAGGTCTGCAATGAGCTGGGGAGGGAGTGGATGGACTAGTGGCTTTCCTAAACTGTATCCTGGAGCTTGAAGCCAAGAACTTTGCCCCAGAGTGCAGTGGGATCTGAGTACTGGAATTTATAGGTGCGCAGCAGGCTCCAACTAGAGGCTTTGGGTAACCACCTCAGCAGGTCCTGAGTGGGGTGTGCAGAGCTCCATGGTCCCTACGTGGCTGGAGCTGACCACTGCCTACCTGATCAGGCATCCTTGGGGTGCCTATGTCTGCAAAGAAGCCTGATACTTGTTCACCCTGATTCCACCTCCCAGGACCCATCTGCCTCCTGCCTGCTCCTGCCCTATAGGTCAGATCAGCCCTACTCAGAGCCCAGCTCTACACAGCACTGTTTCTGGCTCAGAGGCCCTACTTAGAACCTCCGTTTCCAGCTCCTTCCCAGAGCCAGTTCTGAGGCTCTCACACCAGACACTTCTGTGTCTCCAGAACTCCTGCCAAGCCCAAAACACCATCCTCAAGTTTCCAGTACTGCATCTGGACCCCAAGACCCCTCTCCAGAGCCTCCACCACCAGAACAGAGCTGAAAGAACTGCTCCAACATCCAACACCTTGCCAGGGACCCCTCAGCCTCAAGCCAGCTGCACACTGTGACCCACTTTGAGCAAACACCCACAACCTGGGAACACACAACAACCTTATCCAGCTGCTGCAGTTATCTCTGTGGTGAGACCCTGGGTAGAAAAATCTCCACAACACCAGCCTTAGTGAAGAGGGTCTTACCCAGCTCCCAAATAAAACATACTACAACGATCTGCAGGGTTCTCAACAAGGAACAGGAGTTCTGCAAATCCATTATTTCTGAATTGAGAAAAGATATCACAGATGAGAAGAAAACAGGAAAAGAACCCTGGCAACATGAAAATTCAAAACAGATCAACACCCCCAAGGGATCACAGGGAGCTACAGCACAGAACTCCAACTACAAGGAAATTGTCAAAATGACAGAAATGGAATTCAGAATATAAATGGCAAGATTAATAGAATTGAAGAAAAAGTTGAAAACTAACAAACAGAAGCCCAAAATATATTTCAGCAAATTAATGAAAAAGTCACTAACGAACTTGACAAGATTAGGAAAGATATAACAGAACTTGAAGAAATGAAGTCATTCAGGATTTTCAAAGTGCAGCAGAAAGTTTCAGCAACAGATTAAACCAAGGAGAAGAAAGAATTGAAGACAAGGCTCTTGAGCTAATCCAATCATTTAAAGAGGCAGAGAAGAGAATAACAGGGGAAGAGCAATCACTTAGAGAGATGAGGGACTACATTAAGCAAACATATGAATTATAGGTATCCCTGAGAAAGAAAAAGAAAGTGCTAAAAGCATGAAAATCTATTTAAGGGAATTATTGTAGAAAACTTTCCTGGTATTTCCAGAGATCCAGACATCAAGATACAAGATAGTCATTGAACTCTAGGAAGATTCATAGCAAATCTAACATCTCCAAGTCACATAGTATTTAACCTTGCCAAAGTCAAAGTGGAAAAGAAAATTCTACAAGCAGCTAGACGTAAGTAACAACTGACCTACAAAGGAAAGCACATCGGGATAACAGCAGACTTCTCAATGGAAACCTTACAAGCCAGAAGGGAGTGGGCCCCCATCTTTAATCTTCTTAAACAAAACAACTGCCAAACTAGAGTTCTGTATCCTGCAAAACTACATTTCACATTTGATGGACAATTAAGTCCTTTCCAGAAAAGCAAATGCTGAGGGAATTCGCCAAATCCAGACCTGACCTGCAGGAAGTACACACACCTACACTATGCATGGATCAGTACAATCAAGGCCCACCAGTGTAAAATCCCCCAAAGCTAAATGTCAGAGCCCAGTCACCACAAGGGCTCAAGAGGTAAAACGGAGCAATAAAGTTCTACTCAACAGGAAGAGCAAAAGTCCATCCCACTTATCAATTCTTTCAATAAATGTGAATGGCTTTAACTCTGCACTCAAGAGACATATGCTGGCTGAATTGATAAAAAAAAATACAAGCCAAGTATCTGCTGTTTCCAGGGAACACATCTAACCTGCAAGGATTCATTCAGTCTCAAGGTGAAGAGATGGAAAACAATAGTCCATGCAAATAGAAACCAAAAGAAAGTTGGTGTAGCAGTTTTAATATCAGATAACATAGACTTCAAAACAACAAAAGTAAAGACAGACAAAGATGGTCATTATATAATGGTAAAGGGAGCAATTCAGCAAGAAGACATAACAATTCTAAATATTTATGCACCTAACACAGGTACACCCAATTCATAAAGCAAACCTTACTTGATCTAAACAAAATGATATATAGCCACACAATAATAGCTAGGGACTTCAACGCACCTCTGACAGAATAGAACAGATCCTCCAAACAGAAAATAAACAAAGTAACAATGGACTTAAACAGAAATCTACAACAAATGGGCCAAACAGATATTTACAGAGCATTCTATCACAAAAAAAACACTGAACATACATGTTCTTCTCATCAGCTTATGGGACATTCACTAAGATTGATCACATCCTAGGATACAAAACATCTCTCCACAAATTTACAAAAATAGAAATTATACCATGCATCTTCTCAGACCACAGTGGAATAAAATTAGAAATCAACTCCAACAGAAATTCTCATCTCTACACAAAGTCATGGAAACTAAATAACCTTTTGCTGAATGATTATTGCATTAAGGAGAAAATCAATATGGAAATCAAAAGATTCTTTGAACTAAATGATAAAGGAGACACAAGCTATCAAAATCTGTGGGATACAGCTAAGGCAGTCCTGAGAGGAAAATTTATATCCATACATGCCTACATCCAAAAGACAGAAAGATCACAAATAAACAATCTAATGAATCATCTCAAAGAACTGGAAGAGGATGAGCAAAGCAACCCCAAACCCAGCAGAAGAAAAGAAATGACAAAGATCAGAGCAGAACTAAATGAAATTGATAATAAAAAAATTATGCAGAAGATTAATAAAATAAAAAGTTGGCTCTTTGAAAAAATAAACAAAATTGACATGCCTCTTGCTAGATTAATCAGAAGCAGAAAAGAAAGGATTCTAATAAGCTCCATCAGGAATGAAAAAGGAGAAATAACAACTTATGCCACAGAAATACAAAATATCATCTATGAATGCTATAAAAACCTCTATGCACATAAACTGGAAAATGTGGAGGAAATGGAAAAATTCTTAGAAACATACAGCCTCCCTAGGCTCAATCAGGAAGAAACAGAATTCCTGAACAGACCAATATTAATTACCAAAATTGAAGCAACAATAAAAAAAACCTTCCTGAAAAGTCCCAGACCAGATTGCTTCACACTCGAATTTTACCAGACCTACAAAGGAGAACTGGTGTGTATCCTGAAGAAATTATTTCATAACATCAAGAAGGAAGGAATCTTCCCCAACACATTTTATGATGCTAACATCACTCTGGTACCAAAACCAGAAAAGGATGCAACAAAAAAAAGAAAACTACAGACCGATATTCCTTATGAACATAGATGCAAAAATTCTCAACAAACTCCTAGGAAACCAAATTCAGGTGCTTATCAAAAAAATAATCCATCACAACCAAGTGGACTTTATTCCAAAGATGCAGGGATGGTTCAACATATGCAAATCTATAAATGTAATTCACCACATAAATGAAGCAAAAACAAAGACCACATGATCCTCTCAATAGACACAGAAAAAGCATTTGACAAAATTCAACACTCTTTTATGATAAGAACGTTTAACAAAATAGGCATAGACGGGACTTACCTAAAAATGATACAAGCCATATATGACAAACCCATAGCCAACATCATACTGAACGGGGGAAAACTGAAAACATTCCCACTTAGAACTGGAACCAGACAAGGTTGTCTCCTATCATTGCTTCTATTCAACATAGTGCCGGAAGTCCTAGCCAGAGCATTCAGACAAGAGAAAGAAATCAAGGACATCCAAATGGGGACAGAGGAGGTCAAACTATTGCTCTTTGCTGATGATATGATCTTATATCTAGAAAACCCCAAAGATTCTGCCAAGAGACTACCGGAATTGATAAACAAATTCTGCAAAGTCTCAGGTTACAAAATCAATGTACAGAAATCAGTAACATTCCTATATGCCAATAACAGTCAAACTGAAAACCAAATCAAAGACTCAATACCCTTCACAATAGCGACAAATAAAATAAAATACCTAGAAATATATTTAACTAAGGAAGTAAATGACCTCTACAGGGAGAACTACGAAACACTGAGGAAGGAAATAGTAGAGGATATAAACAGGTGGAAAACCGTACCATGCTATTGGGTCAGCAGAATCAACATTCTTAAAATGTCTATACTACCCAAAGTGATCTAAAGATTCAATTTGATCTCAATTAAAATATCAATAT
>CAUYMX010073796.1:0-30156 GCA_963573855.1 Lepilemur septentrionalis | reverse complement strand
GTGCTCAAAGGGTGGGAGTGAACACTGGGGAATTGGGGGGTGGGGGGTAGACCCAAGGCTGAGCGACATGGGGGGGTCACTGTGGAGGGGTGGGATATGCTTGAAAAGTAGTTGGGGAGCGGAATTAGGGGTCTCAATAGGGGATTCATGTGATTAACTGTACACCTTGGTAAATTCACTGAAAATCATTTAATTGTACACTTAAAATGGAGTGTTGGTTGTAGGTAGATACCGTTGGAGCACTATGTATGTACTCTATGGACTACTTTGACAGAGTAGATTTTTAAATGTAACAAGATAAGTTAACTTGAGTGGTAATATATTTTCGGAAATCAGCTCACTATAAATTGTGACTGTAAACATTGTACTGTAAATGCTTTGTAGTTTTCCCCCAATTAAAAAAAAAAAATAGATGAATGGATAAAGATACAATGGAATATTATCCAATCATGAAAATGAATGTAATACTAATACATGCTACATCATGGATGAATCTCAAAAACATTGTGCTAAGTGAAAGAAGTCCGATAAAATAATACATATTTTGTATTTTAATTTATATGAAATATCCAGAATAGATAAATCCATAGAGACAGAAAGCAGGCTAGTAGTTGCCAGGGGCTAAGGGTAGAAGAGAATAAAGAGTAACTAGTTAATATGTACCAGGTTTCTTTTTAAGGTGATTAAAATGTTTGGAATAGAGGTGATGGTTGCACAACTTTGTGATTGTATTAAATGCTGCTAAATTGTTCACATTAAAATAGTTAATTTTAATTTATATGAATTTCAACTAAAAAAAAATGAATAGAGCTTCATTTGATCTGTGAGCCAGTATAAATGAGTGAAATGATAACCAGGAGGAGAGGACAGAGTCAATCATGCAGAAAACAATGAATGAAATAAACGGCCCAATCCCTGAATTAATGAAAGATGTGAATCAAAGAAATCAGCAAACACTTCTCACAATATATACAAAGAAATATACTTCTAGGCAAACTGCTATAAACCCAGAATAAAGAGAAAATCTCCAAGCTATACAGAAAAAAAAAATATCCTAGCACATTACAGGGTTTGGGGGAATCTATATACACGGAAGCTCACATCTCATCAGAAACAATAGATGCTAGAAGAGTATGGAGTATGAAACAATGGTTTTCCAGAGATAAAAGTAAATTTTAAAACTAATGAACTATCTTTTGAAACTAAAGGCAACAACAACAACAACAAAAAAACATAATTTGTCATAAAAAATAGACATTGTAGACAGTAACACTGCACCATAAGGAAGGCTAAAAAAAAGTTCCTTAGCTTGCAGAGAACTGTTTCTGGATAGAATAATAGGAAATCGATTTACCATCTTGACTGAAACAACCAAAAACATAATATTAGAATAACCATACAAAATATATGGAAAAAATCGTTTTCAAGACACTGAACATCAAATCACAAGGGACTGTGATCCTTTAGAAATGGGTAACAAAAGATGTGAGCCCAACAATTGCGAGCGTACAATTGGTAAGCTAATTCTCATAGCATATTGTCTTAAGTGAGTTTCTGAGAATATGGTACAGGGCACTGAGGTAGAGCCCAGCAAAATGTCTGAGTGAGGAGACTAAGTCAGAGAAAACCAACACAGCCGGAGTTCTTAAGACTGTGTACCAGAGGGGAGATAGCTGCTCCCAGAGAGAACCCTGGAGATGACTGGAATATCTCTCCTGAATATATAACAGGAACCAGCAGGTGTGTGTGAGGAAGCTACCTCAGTTTGAAAACAGGACCATCTATTTTGATTGTATTAGAGGGAATACTGCATGGCAGTCACTCAGGATAATGAACATTGTCTGGTCCCAAAAGCCAGAATGGAAAACTCATAATTCACAGGGCACTGGATAGAGCATTGAGGATAGTAGTAGGAAATAATTAGCCTAGATTGAACACTGAACCAGAAACATCTATCAGATTACAAAGCAAGACATAAAATGATCAAACTGTTTCCAAGAAATGCATGAATTGCATCTGAAAACTAAGATCAGGAAGAAAGAAATTTGTGGGAATACAAAAATACCCAGCAATAAATAAGGTAAAATTCACAATGTTTGGAATCTAAACAGAGATTACCAGGCATCTAAAGAGGCAAGAAAACACAACCCATAATGAGAACAACCAAACAGTCAAAACCAAAATAGAACTAAGGAGGTGTACTATTTGGTCAATGAAAACTATAAAACACTGCTGAAAGAAACTAAAGATGACCTACAGAAAGAATAAGACAGTCTGTGTTCTCATGAATAGGAAGACTTAATATTCTTAAGACATCAATAGTACCCAAAGGGATCCACGGATTCAATGCAATCCCTGTCAACAGCCTTCACTGAAGGAATGTAAAAGCCAATCCTCAAATTCATATGGAATTTCAAGGGACCTGAATAGCCAAAACAATCCAAAAAATAAGAACAGAGTTAGAAGATTCATAACTCCCAATTTCAAAACTTACTACAAAAGTTATAGTAATAAAAATAGTGTGGTATAAACATATAGGCCAATGGAACACAAGTAAGCCCATATGACCAATCAATTACTGATAAGGGAGCCAAGTCCATTAAGTATGGAAATAATAGTTTCTTCAACAAATGGTACAGGGACCACTGGATTTCCACATGCAAAAGAAATGAAGTTGGACCCCTACTTCACACCATATACACTTATTCAAAAATGGATCTATGACCTAAATATAAGAACTAAAAGAATAAAATTTCCAGTAGAAAACATAGGGCTAAATCTTCACAACTTTGGACATGGCCAATAAATGCTTAGACAGACACGATACACATGGATAACAAAAGAAAAATAAATCAGTTGGACTTCATTAAAATTAAGAAAATTTCATCCATCAAAGTGTACTACCAAGAACTTTGTTGCTTGGCAAAGTAGAAATGTTTACATGATCTATCTCTGCCACAATATATAAAGACAAAATGAGAAACCTGGAGTGGTTATAATAATATCTAACAAGGTAGACTTCAATGCAAGGACTATTATCAGGAATACAGAAGTGTGTTAAATAATGATAAAGTGCCAAGTCATCAAGAAAAAAAACCAGCATCCTAATTGTCTATTTACCTAAGTACTGAGTTACAAACCACAAGGTAGAACTAAAAGGAGAAATAGACAAATCTACAATGACAGCTGGGATTTTCAAACATTCCACTCTCACAAACTGATATAAAAGTTGAAAATGAAACAGTGAGGACATAGAAGATTTAACTTCTATAATCAACTATATCAGAATAAACTTTTTATTCAAGGGAGCATGGAACATTCATCAAGATGAGCCAGATCCTGAGCCATGCATGAAACAATTCTCAAAATGACTCAAAGGACTGAAGTAATATAGAATATGTTTCTCAAAAAAAGAAATACAGTTGTAAATAAAAAAATATTAGAAATGATCAGATATATGAAAATTAAATGTAAAGCTACTGAATAAGACCTAGGCCATATAAAAATATGAGGAAAATTAGAAAATCTTTTAGACTAATCAAAAACTTAAAAATCAACAAAAACAAAACCAGTGGGATAAAGGTAAAGTAATGTTAGGGAGAAATGTGTAGCTTTAAATACTTATATGAGGGTGATCTGAAAGTGCATCCCTGCAGACAGAGAAGGGAACAGCTCAGGTGTAGTTTTGGGGGGAAAGGTGCTGGAGCCTCCCAGAGACTTCATGGAAAGAAACTGCAAAGTAGAAAAGGAAGAAGAGAAAGATACTAGAGCTCAACAAAGATCCACCCTGGAGGAGCTCATAGCCCAGTGAAGGTAGTAGGTGGGTTTCGTTTCTCCTTCTCATGCACCTCCAGTGGTCAGCGGGTTGCAGAGCTGCTTGGTAGCTTTCCCACCCTCACAAGCCCAAGTATGGTTGCAACCACTGAACTGGGACCTTCTTGAAAATAAAGCATCAGGCTTCCAGCCCCTTTAAATGTCAGCCCCCCGGGCCACAGGTGGGAGCCTAGAGGGTGGGTGCCATACTTCTTTTCCCCCCACACTGCCCCTTCTCTGCCTTGGGCAGTTCCAGCCCCAGTTTTCAAATCACCTGTTTCCACACAGTTCCAAACTCCTGCCCAGCTTGCAGTAGGCCTCAGAGAACTTGTGTGATGCCAGATCTTGGACATTTTCACGCAGGCTTCCTTCCAGGGAGAGAGACTGGAAGAACTGGAATGTCAGCTCTCTTCCCTTCAGACTCTTTTCCTCCCCTGCCCCCTGCAGTGGAGAGGGGTCATTGAGCCCGAGACTTTCAAAAGCGGCACCTGCACTCTGCTGGTGTACCCTCCAGTCTGAGGTTTCCACAGAGAGGGGCCCACACCTTTCCCTTTGAGGACCTGCAGTGGACCCAGGGGCACTTAGTCTGGGAGTTCCCTGCCCACCAGCACTCCCTGGAGATGCTTGCCAGTGAGACAGGTGCCTGGGCCAGATCGTGTACCTTCAGGACTTTATCAGGTTGCTTGAGGGGACAAGGGGAGAATTTAGAGCTAAACTCAAGGGGTGGAGAGGCCCACACGGGCAGAATAGACAGGAGAGTTTACTGTGAGTCAGAGCTGCAGTGAACTGATGGAGCACCCATCCCCCTGCAGGAAAACCATGCCTTCAGACTGGGGTAGGTCCACGGGTAGGGCAGTTCCCAGCCAGCAGCACCATTGCCAGTAAGCTTGGTAAATTCGGGCACCCAGTTGCAGCCAGGCACTGGAAGGAGTCTCTCAGGAAACAGGAAGAGCAAGGGGACAAAAGTCACTCCTGATAGC
This sequence comes from Lepilemur septentrionalis, assembly GCA_963573855.1. Taxonomy (NCBI): domain Eukaryota; kingdom Metazoa; phylum Chordata; class Mammalia; order Primates; family Lepilemuridae; genus Lepilemur; species Lepilemur septentrionalis. Next base: position 25,363 of record CAUYMX010073796.1, on the reverse strand, counting down.
CAGTCAATGAATTGCACATAGCCCCTTCCCCATGAACAGACTTTCCAATTTGGTGGGACTGCTTTGGCTCCCTTCCCAGTTCCTTACCCCAGTGGCTTGGGAGCCGATCTTTGACCCTTCCCGGGACAGTTCCAGGGCCTACTTCTGTGGAGCCTGAAGGCAGGCTCCCCTGACCTAGCCATACCCAGCCTTGTTCCTCCACCCACCTCTGCTATGGTAGAGAACAAGCAATCCCCTGGGAGCTCCAGGGGCCCCCCCCCAACCACCTGGGGCATCCAAGTGCTTCTTCTGGGGGATAGAGGTGATTACAGACCCTAAAAACCAATTTTGCAGTCAGCTCTTTCCTGCAAGGACAAATAACGGACAGGGAGAATAACTATACAGCCCATTACCACATATACTAACTCGATTAAACATGATGTTGCCAATTCTTATTCACAAGCACCACCACCATCTCAGAATTTAAGGTGGGGTTCCAAATACAATTCACACAGCTGGGGGAAGGGGAAGACAACAGAATAGAAGCAGCCCAAGGGGGCATTGATTTGTAGGAGAGGAATAAAAGTTGCAGGCAGATTGAGCTATGAAGAGCCTCCCTCCTCCATTGCAAACATCTGGGCTGATAGGGAGCTGCTGAGAGTCTGTGCAGAGACACTGCACCAGAGAGCAGGCACCACAGAGATCTAGGGGGCTGCCAATCCCTGATTTCTGCAGCCAAAGTTATCTTGATCCCTTGGTGCATGGCACCAGCTCTGCTCAGGACTCTACATTCCAGCAGTAGCCTTTGCCTCACCCTTGCCAGGCCAGGGAGGGAGCAGACAGAACAGATGCTCCCCTGTGCTGTGCCCTGAGACTGGGGGCTGAGCACCCCTCTCCCCCTGCATGAGATCTGAGCAGAAAAGACGTCTCAGATGCCACAGGTACCACCTGAAAAGACTTGGGAGACTGCCTCAGTGGGACGTAGGCAGGTAGGGGAGAACCTCTGCTGACCAGTAGCTCTGGCTTACCTCCATAGTCCCTGGGCCACTGAGACAAACCTCTGCCTGTGCAACTGGGCAACAGCAGTCTCCACACAGGTGGAACAGCCCTCCTTTGTGTGGCTCTGCCTCCGTAATCTCCAGATCCAGCTCTGAAGCCCTTGCTGTGCCTGAGACCAAGGCTGTGCCCCTTTTAGATCCAGGGCCCCCAACAGGCTTGAGACACCACCCCTGAGACTGAAGAGTTTAGCCTAGGCCCCAAGAAACTACCTCTGAGTCTCCAACATTGCCAATGGGCTGGCAGAACCTCCTCAAGGTTGAACGTTTTACACGGGACTCCCAGCCCTAAGCAGACATTACTTGTGGACCTGTTTCATGAAAATACCCACAGCCCAATCATCCAGGGCCACTGCCTAAATAGACTCACCCAGCTGCCACTGTCACCTTCACTGAGTGACCCTGGCCATAGCAATCCCCTGCAACAATAGCAGCGGTGGAGAGGGTCACATCCAGCCCTCAACTTGAACTCTCAACAAAGAGCTTGGAAACAACCCTCCATCCCACACGAAGATCATCCAGAAGTAGCTTGAACTGAGACAAACACAGGGTAATGGGTCAAAAGAGAACAGCTGTTCTACAGGTTCTCGGTGCACCCGCCCCTCTTCTGATGGGTCAACATTCCAGAGTAGGTCACAAAAGTTCCATCTAGGGTCTTCACCTTCCCCTAACTGAACAGTAGAGTACCCAGAAAAGCAGAACAAGTGCCCTGCAATACTATTAACATAGAGCTGAGAGACGAAGAGTCAGATGAGAAGAAACAAGCAAAAGAACCCTGGAAACATAAAAAAACAAAATAGTTTAATACCCACCAGGGACCACAATGCCAGCTACAGTAGTGGACTTCATCCTTAAGGAGATTGCTGAAATGTACAGAAATGGAATTCAGAATATGGATGGAAAATGAGATGAATTGATATGAAGAAAATGTTGAAAACCAACAAAAAGAAATGAAAAAATATTTCTGGAAATTAATGAAAAAGTCACTAAAGAGCTAAATAACATAAGAAAGGATATAATAGAGCTTAAAGAAATGAAAGAGTCATTAAGGAGATTTCGAAACACAGCAGAAAGCATGAACAACAGACAAAACCAAGAAGAAAGAATGCCAGAGCATGAAGACAAGGCTCTCGAGCTAATTCAGTCATTTAAAGAGACAGAGAGAGAAGAGGAGAGAACACACAAGGTGGAGCAATCACTCAGAGAGTTATGGGCCTATGTGAAGCAAATTAACATATAAATTATAGGTATCCCTGAGGGAGAAGAAGAAAGAGCTAAAAGCATGGAAAATGTATTAGAGGGAATTACTGGGGAAAACTACCCTAGTATCGCCAGAGATCCAGACATATGGATACAAGATGGTCATTGAACACCTGGAAGATTCATAGCAAATAGGACATCTCCAAGACACACAGTAATCAGCCTGGCCAAAGTAAAAATGAAGGAGAAAATTCTACAAGCAGCTAGGTGTAAGCAACAACTGACCTACAAAGGAAAACCCATCAAGGTAATGCAGAGTTCTCAGTGGAAAACTTACAAGCCTAAAGGGAAGGGAGCCCCATCTTCAATATTCTTAAACAGAACAACTGTCAGCCTAGAATTTTGTATCCTAAAAAACTGAATTTCACAATTGAGGGAAAAACTAAGTCTTTTCCAGACAAACAAACACTGAAGGAATTTTTCATGACCACACCTGCCCTGCAGGAAATACTTGGAACTATATTATACATGAATCAGCAAAATAAATACCCACCAGTGTAAAATCACCCAAAAAAGTTAAAGCTCACAACTCATGACACAATAGCCCAAGACAGTAAACAAAGCAATAAATACTACCACTACTCAATATGGCAAACAGAAGAGCATCCAACATATCAATTCTGTCTCTTAATGTTAATGGTATAAATGTGCAACTCAAAAGACACAGGCTGGCTGAGTGGATGAGAAAACACAATCCGAGTATCTGCTGTATACAGGAAACACATCTAAACCACAAGGATGCACACAGACTCAATGTGAAAGGATGGAAAAAAATAATCCATGCAAACGGAAACCAAAAGAGAGCAGGCATTATCATTCTCTCATCAGATAAAATTGATTTTAAATCAACAAAGGTAAAGAAAGACAAAGACAGTCATTACATAATGGTAAAGGGAACAATTCAACAAGAAGACAGAACAATCCTAAATACCTAACACAGGAGCTCCTACATACATAAGGCAAATTTTACTAGAGCTAAGCAAATAAACAGCAGCATCGTAATTTCTGGGGACTTCAACAGCCCACTATCAGAGCTGAACAAATTATCAAAGCAAAAAACAAATAAACACTGGACCTAAACTGGACTCTAAATCAGATACATCTAATAGACAAATACAGAACATTCTACCCCAAAACTACTGAATATACATTCTTCCCAGCAGCATATGTGACACTGTCCAAGATTTGATCATATCTTCAGCCACCAAACCAGTATCAGCAAATTCAAAAAAATCAAAATCATATCATGTATCTTACCAGACCACAGTGGAATGAAATGAGCAATCAATCACAAGAGAAACACTCAAACCTACACAGATTCATGGAAATTGAAAAACCTGCTGAACGAGTATTGGGTCAAGAATGAAATAAAAATGGAAATCAGAACATTCCTTGAACTAAATGACAAAGGCGATATAAGCTATCAAAATCTATCAGACTCAGCAAAAGCATTCCTCAGGGGAAAATTCATTGCCTTAAATGTCTACATCAAAAAGACAAAAAGATCACAAATTAACAATCTAATGTCACATCTCAAAGAACTAGAAAAGGAAGAGCAAACCAAATCCAAATCCAGCCGATGAAAATAAATAACAAACGTCAGATCAAACTAAATGAAATGGAAAACAACAACAACAATAAAATACAGATCTACAAAACCAAAAGTTGATTCTTTGAAAAGATAAACAAAACTAACAGACCTCTTGCTAGATTAACCAGGAATAGAAGATTAAGGACACAAATAAGCTCAATCAGAAATGAAAAGGACATAACGACTGATACCACAGAAATATAAAACCATGAATATTACAAAAATATCTATGAACATAAACTAGGAAACAGAGGAAATGGACACATTCCTGGAAACACACAAACTTCCAAGACTCAATCAGGAAGAACTAGAACTCCTAAGCAGACTAATACTGACCGGTGAGATTGAAGCCATAATAAAAAAATCTCCCAACCACAAAAAAAAAAAAAAAAAAAAGCCCTGGACCAGATGGATTCACAGCCAAATTTTATCAGACCTATAAAGAAGAGATGGTGCCCATAGTACACAAATTATTCCATAGCATGGATAAGGAAGGAATCCTCCCCAGCTTGTTCTATGAAGCCAGTATCAACTTGATACAAAAGCCAGGAAAAGACATAACAAGAAAAGAAAACTACACACCAACATCCCTTATGAATATAGATGCCAAAATCCTTAATAAAATACTAGCAAACTGTTTTCAACACCACAGCAAAAATATTATCCGCCATGACCAAGTGGGCTTCATCCCAGGGATTCAAGGATGGTTCAATATACATATATCAATAAATGTGATTCACTACATAAACAGAATCAAAAGCAAAGGTCGTATGATCATTTCAACAGATGTAGAAAAAGCATTCGATAAAATCCAGCAGTTTCATGATAATAACCCTCAACAAACTAGGCACAGAAGTGGAACATATCTCAAAATAATAAAAGCCATATATGACAAACCCAGAGCCAATATCATGCTGAATTGGAAAAGTTCAAAATATTCCCCCTAAGAACTGGAACAAAACAAGGGTGCCTATTGTTACCACTTCTACTCAACACAGTGCTGGAATTCAAAAGAACTGGAACAAAACAAGGGTGCCTATTGTTACCACTTCTACTCAACACAGTGCTGGAATTCCTAGCCAGAGCAATTGGGCAAGAGAATGAAATAAAAGGGTATCCAAATTGGGAAAGAGAAGGTCAAACTATCACTTTTCCCTGACAATATGATCTTTTATATAGAAAACACCTAGAACTCCACCAAGAGACTCCTGGAATTGATAAACAAATTCAGCAAAGTCTCAGGTTACAAAATCAATGTACATAAATCAGTAGCATTTCTATATACCAATAATAGTCAAGCTGGGCATCAAATCATAGACTCAACACCATTTATAATAGCTATAAATAAAATAAAATACCTAGGAATATACTTAACTAAGGATGTAAAATATCTCCATAAAAAGAACTACGAAACACTGAGGAAAGAAATTGCAGAGGATAGAAACAAATGGAAAAACATATTGCTCATGGACTGATAAAATCAACATTGTTAAAATGTCCACACTACCCAAAGTGATTTACAGATTCAACATAATCTCCACCAAAATACCAATGTCATATTTCACAGATCTAGAAAAAATAATTCTACACTTCATTTTGAACTAGAAAAGAGCCCAAATAGTCAAAGGTCTCTTAAGCAAAAAGAACAAATCTGGAGGCATTACCAGACTTCAAACTATAATACAAGGCTATAGTAACTAAAACAGCATGGTAGTCTACAAAAATAGAGACATATACCAATGGAACAAACAGAATAGAGAACCCAGATATAAAACCAACTACCTACAGCCAAATGATCTTTGACAAAGCAGACAACAATACACACTGGGGAAATAAGGCCCTGTTCAATAAATGGTGCTGGGAAAACTGGATAGCCATATACAGAAGAATGAAACAGCACCCATATCTCTCACCATCCATAAAAATTAATTTGAGATATTTAAAAGACTGAAATATAAGGCATGAAGCCATAAGAATTCTAGAGGAAAATTAAGAAAAATTCTTCTAGATATCGGCCTAGGCAAAGAATTTACGACTAGGACCCCTATGGCAATCATAACAACAACAAAGATAAATACATGAGATTTGATTAAACTAAAAAGCTTCTGCACAGCTAAGGAAATAATCAACAGAGCAAACAGACAACCTACAGAGAAGAAGAAAATATTTACAAGCTACACATCCAAAAAGGGCTAATATTCAAAATCTACAAAGAACTCAAACAAATCAGCAAGAAAAAAAGGAAAAAAAATAATTTAAAAAGTAGGCAAAAGAAATGAACAAAAGTTTTTCAAAAGAAGATAGGCAAATGGTCAATAAACATATGAAAAAATTGCTCAACATCACTAATCATCAAGGAAATGCAAATTAAAACCACAATGGGATATCACCTTACCCCTGTTAGAATGGCTTTTATTAAAAAATTCCAAAACAACACGTTTGCATGGATGAAGAAAGGAATGTTTATACACTTTTGGTTGGACTGTAAACTAGTACAACCTATATAGAAAAGAGTATTGAGATTCCTCAAAGAACTAAAAGTAGACCTAGCATTTAATCCAGCAATCCCACTAGTGGGTTTCTACCCAAAGGAAAAGAAGTCATTTTATTAATAAGACACCTGTACTCAAATGTTTACTGTAGCACAATTGACAATTGCAAAGATGTAGAATCAATCCAAGTGCCATCAATTCATGAGTGGATTAACAAAATGTGGTATATGGATACCATGGAGTACTACTCAATAAAAAAAGGATGAAATAATGCCTTTTGCAACAATTTGGATGAAACTGGAGACCATTATCCTATGTGAAGTATCCGAAAAATAGAAAAACAAACACCACATGTACTCACTATTAAACTGGAATTAACCAATGAGCAGACATGTGCACCGAGAAATGTAAAACTCAGTGGAAATGAAGCAGAGGGGAGGGGGAATGAAGGAAGAAGCAAAAGCTTAGCTCCGGGATACGATGAACACTACTTGGGTGAACGGCACACTTATAGCTGTGACTCAAGCATTACAAAAGTGATCTGTGCAACCAGAAACATTTGTACCCCCTTAATACTTGGAAATTAAAAGAAAACTTACTAAGGAAAAGAGAAAAGTATGAAATCAATGTTCTTTGCTGTTCTCTTAAGAAACTAAAGAAAGAACATAATTTTCAGATGAGAAATAAGCACATAGAAACATATTAAGGGTATTAGCCAAAAGTAATGAAACTGAAATCAGATAAATGAGAGAAATTCAATAAATTAAATACTGGCTCTTTGAAAAGACAAATAAATTTGATAAGCTAGTAAACTAAAAACAAAAGAGTGGAGTCAAATTAGTTTGAAGCATGAATGAGAAAACATCACTATAGATCCTATGACACTGGAGGGAAAATAAGAGAACACTGAACAATTTGTGAAATAAATCTGACCATTTAGATAAAATGAACAATCACCTTGAGGATACAAACTATCAAAATAGACTCAGAACATCTGAAAGGCCTTATATTAATTAATCACTGAATTTTCATTAAAATCCTTCCCATGGGCCATTACAATTCTGTTGTTATGGTCTAATCCGCTAATATCCATCCATCCTACTGATTACAATTATATAAACTCTGACTAAAATAACTACCTGAGTACTCTAAAACACAAAGAAAATCAAATGAATTTAGAAGGGTAGCTGACAGAAACAATTCACAAGATGAGTTTTCATTCTGTTTATCTTTAAATCCTCTCTCTCTCTCTCTCTCTCTCTCTCTCTCTCTCTCTCTCTCTCTCTCTCTCTCTCTCTCTCCCAATCTCTCTCTCTCTCTCTCTCTCTCTCTCAGCTTTACCACAAAGGTACTTTGAGTTGCAAAATAGCATTGTCCACGTAGGTAAAATTTTTATAGTGAGACTGCCATTCTTCTGGCCAATGGAACCAAGAAATGAAGTCCAGGGATACCGTAGTGTGAAGGAGATATCCTGGAAGTGGAAGAAGTTGAGAAAGGGTCCCCATTCTGTGTGTGAGCCTGCATATGCTTAGCCAAACTCCTGAACTACACGTACACTACACCAGACAGATCCAGAACAGCGTACAAAGGCTCAGAGAATTGACCCGATATTTGAAACCATGCAAGTCTCAGTTTATCCTCCCAGCATATATGCATTGGATAGATCCAAAACCAGCATAACAACATCTGTGAGAACTGAACTAGGCTTGAATTACTACCACCTGAACTAAAGGTAGAATCCATTATCTAAATCTAACTGGATAGAGTTCCTGCTAAAACAGAAACAGCGACCTTCTTCAAATGATTATACCAGAAGCCAGAGGATACCTACTGTAACATTAATAGTCATAATACACAATGCAAACTAAGACCACACAGAAAAGTAAAGGAAAATGGGATCCATTATAAAGGAGAAAGACAAATGAATGAAAACCTCAAAATGACAGATGTTTGAATTATCAAACAATGACTTTAAAACAGCCATACTAACTATTTTCCAAGAGATAGATTAAAGCATACTTGAAATGAATGGCAAGATAGTAAATCTTGGCTGATAAATAAAAACAATTATGAAAAAGTGAAAAATTCAAAATTTAAATATAGGATATCTGAAATAAAAAATACACTGGGTAGTCTCAACAAGAGAATGGTGATGACAACATAAAAAGCCAGAGCACTTTAAGACAGATCAGCAAATTAATCAAACTGAAACAAAGAAAGAATAAAACTTTGAAAAACAAAAGGAGGAGACAAGCAACAAAGCCTCAAGCACCTATATTACAATATCCACAGGTATAAACATATGGATATAATTGTCATTACACAAGGAGAGTCCAAAAGGAAGCAGAGGAGCAATAGAAAATCCAGCAGTATATAAAAATGATATGTCATTTGGTTGAAAAATATAAAGTTATAGATTCAAGGATCACAAAGAACCCCCAGAAAAATAAATTAAAAGAAAACAATGCCTAAAAACATAATCAAAATTTTTAGAAAAGATAAAAATCTGAAAAGAAGCTAGAGAAAAATTACAATCAGTGTACAAGGAAAGAACAATTAAAAGCACTGGAAATTTCTTATCAGAATCCATGGTGGTCAGAAGACAGTGGAGAACAAAGATGAGATGAAGAAGTAAAACTAGTGTTATTTACAGATGATATACTTACACAAAAAGAGTCTATAAAATAATTATGAGAGGTAATAAGTGAATTAAGCAGAGTCACAGGATTCAGATTAGTATTAAAAATCATTGCTATTCTTACATACTAACTAAAAAATCATTAGAATAATTCCATTTACAAGAGAGCAAACAAAACATAATATCCTTATGAATAAATCTAAATAAGAGATTTGCTAGAACTCAAAAATGAAAACTACATAACATCCCAAAGAAAAATTTAAAAAGGATTTACACAAATGTAGTCTTAACATGTTTACCCTTTAGAAGACTATGTTTGAGATGACAGATTAATTTTTTCTCTAGATTCAATGAAATCAAATTACAATAGATTTGTTTGTAGAAACTGACATGCTAATCTAAAATATATACAATAATTCAAACAGAAAAACACCAAAGTGATGTTTAAAATAAAGAACAAAGTTGGAGGATTACCCTGTGTGATTTCCATAGTCACTGTAAAGCAACAGTAATTAAAACACTTCAGTACTGGTGAGACATAGACATATCGATGAATGGAGCAGAATTAAGCCCACACAAATATGGTCAGTTGAATTTCTGACAGAGGTAACAAACTATTTTAATGGAGGAAGAAAAGTTTCTTGGACAAATGGTGTTGGATCATCAGGATATGATATCTTTATGGTAAAAAATGATCATTAAGCCTTACCCCACACCAAATAGAAAAATTAACTCAAAATGGCTCATACACCTAAATGTATAATCCAAAATACTACTATTCAAAAACATAGGAGAAAGTCTTTGTCACCTTAGAGTTGGATGAGGTTTATTAGAACACAAACACATCAACTAGTTAATCAAAAATTAATAAAAGGGATTTCTCAAAGTTTTCTTTGAAAACAAAAGAGCGGGCAACAATGTTGGAAAAAATGTTCATAACACATATATCAGAAAAGAACTTTTGTCTCATACTATAATAAGGACTCTTCTAAGTCAATAATTATAAGACAAATAACCAACTTAAAAATGGAACAGATATTTGAACAAAGTTCAAAAGACATACCAATAGCCTTTTGGAAATTGAAAAGATGCTCAAAATATCATTTAATCAGGAAAATGAAAGTTAAAACCACAATGAGATACCACAACACACACACACACACACACACACACACACACACATACCAGAATGGCTAAAATTAAAAAGACTGACCATACCACACTTTGGAAAGAATTTGGAGCAACTAGAACTCCCAAGCATTGCTGGTAGAACATGAAATGATACAGCCACTTTAGAAAACAATTTGGCTTTTTTGAAAAGTCAATTTAAACATACACTTACCTTATGACCCAGCAATTCGCAGTCATATGTATATTCCAGGGAGAACTGAAAACATGTCCACACAAAGACTTGTACACGAATGTTCAGAGCAGCTTTATTTGTAATGGCCTAAAACTGGAAACAACCCAAATGTCCATCAACAGGTGAATGGATAAACAAAATGTTGTATATCCATACAGTGGAATATTACTCAGCAATAAAGAGGAATGAGCTATTAATATATGCAACAATATGGATGATTCTCAAAATCATTATGATGAGTGAAAGAATTCAGGCAAAGAGTGTATATATTGCATGATTCCATTTATAGAAAATTATGCAAATCTATAGTGACATAAAGCATATCAGTGTTTGCCTGGGAGTGGAAGTTGAGGCAGGATGAATTATAAAAGGGCATAAGGAAAATGCAGGCTATAGAACTTTTCTTGAGTATTGTGATGGTTTCATGGGTATATACATGTAAAAGTCATTAAACTGCATAATTTCAACATGTGTAGTTAATTGTATGTCACTGTTGAGCCAAAATAAAGCAAAGTACAGAGTTATGGCAAAATATAATTTATTTAGTGATTAACCGGTCAAATAATACTATTTGTCATTGTTGATTATCTGAATAAGTATTAAAAGTATAAAATCTTGAATTAGTATAAAAAATACCAATCTATGATAATGGACATAAAGGAGGAGAGGGGGAAGAAAACAGGGTTGTTGAGGCCTTCGTAGAAGGCTTCAGTTGTCTACTGTTAAAATTGCTTTAAATCTTAGAAAGGATATGAGCATGTAACAGAATATGACATTTGTTTTGAATGGGCAATATGGATATAGTTGCTTTCAACATCATTTCTGTATTTCTAGATGTCTGAAATATAATTAAAGATTTTGTTTCCAAAGAGCCATACTAAATCAAACACACATACACAAACACATACAAACTTTCCCATGAAAACCAGAACAAAAATAAACCTCCAGGAACAGATACCTTAGGAAGAATGAAACATTTGAGGGAAGTATTATGTAACTTTAAATAAAGCATTTAAGAAAAAGCAAGAAGAGGGAAGAATCGCAACTCATCTGTGAAACAGCAGTGCCCTAACACAGTACTAAATTTTACAAAATATTTACAAGAAAACTATAGACTAGAGTCCCTCATGAATATAGATATAAAAATCCTTAACAAAGTGTTAACATAGCAAATTCAGCAATATTTAAAAAGGATAAACAATGATAGTGTATAGTTTATATTAGGTCAGTTTATGTAAGGTTGGCTTAACATTTGCCTATAAATCAATGTATTGTAAAAACATGATAAAGATAAAAACCATGTGATCATCTCAACTGGTGTGCAATAGATGTTAGAGAAAATTCAACCTCATTTATGATTAAAAATAAAAATAAATGGGGAATAGAAGAGGATTTTATCAACCTGATTAATGGCATTTATGAAAAGCCTACCACTAGCATCATATATGCCTAACTGTGAAGCCTGAGGGCTTTGACAGTGGGAACAAGATACAGAGATCCATTCTCACCACTTCTGTTCAAAGTTTTCTGAACATTCTAGCCAGATTAATGAGGCAATAAAAAGAAACTATGAGCACAGAGATTTTAAGTAAAAAAGTGAAACTGTCTTTATTTTATGGGACGTGACCAGGTATAAAGAAAAATCCTAAAAATAAAAAGTAAACTATTAGAACTATAACTGATTTTAGCAAGGCCACAAGGTACAGGGTTAAAATTTCTAAAAGAAAACATAAGAAAAAGTCTTCGTGAATTTGGGCAAGCAAAGATTTCTCAGACAGACACAATAACCTTGAACCATGAAGAAAAATATTGAGCAACTTGGTTTTGTCAAAATTAAAATTTCTGATATTTGAATGATACCACTAAGAAAATTAAAAGAGAATACTGATGGACCTGTTAGTTTCCTGAATATATAAATAAAACTTACAAGGCAAAACTAAGAAAAAAACAACCTGACAAAAAAAGTAGAGGAAAAGATTTTGAACACACAGTTCAAAAAAGAACATACACAAATGAACAAAGAGCACATGAAAAGATATTTGATATCATGACTTAACTCAGGTAAATGCAAATTAACAGTACTACACTCTGAAAAGGATGGTTAAATTTTTAGAAGATGAACAATACCAAGTGTGAGAATATGAAAAGGCTAGAAATCTTATACATTGCTGGTGGGTATGTAAAATCATACAATTTCTTTGCAAAAGTTCAGAGTTTCTTAACAATTTAAATGTATATTTATCATATCACTCCACAATTTAACTCTTACGTATTTACCTAAGAGAAATGAAAACATATGTCCATGCAAAAACTTATACAAACTGTTCATAAAACTTTATTCACACTAGACAAAACTGGCAACAACCCAAATGCCCGAGAGTTCAATGGTAAGTCACGAGCGGTGTATTTAGTAAGCAGTGGGAAGTGACTGTGAAGTGGCATAAGGGAGCCACTTGGAATGATGGTTCTATAGCTTCACAGTAATGTTGGTTAAATGGATGAATACACTGGTCAAAACTCATTGAAATATATTTAATTAAAATAAGTTGTTTGAAATTAAATGAGTGTATATATAAAACAAACACACTACACATTGGTAAAGGTGATTAAAAATAGTTTCCCACAAATAAAGCTCCAGGCCAGATGATTTTATTGGTGAATTCTATGAAACATTTAAGGAAAAAAAAAATACTATTATTACATTTTTTTCAGAACACAAAGAGGAGAGAAAACTGTCCAACTTGTTTTCTTAAGGCCAGCATAATGATGACGCCAAAAATGAAAACAGAATGATGATAAAGTATATGATATAAATAATACAAATCCTTAGCATATTAACAAATTAAATTCAGCAATATATAATGATAAGTGATAAGTGGGGTTTGTCAAAGGAATGTAAGGTTCAATAAATATTTTTAAAGATTAAATATAACTCACTAGTTTATTTCAATAGAAAAAAGTATTTAACAAAATCCAACTCTTATCCACAATAAAATATCTCCATAAATTAAGAATAGAAATTTCTTTATCTGATAAAAAATATCTACAAAATTCCATAACTAATATTATGCCTAAAGATAAAAATTGAATGATTTCTTTCTAAAATTTGGAACAAGTTAAACATGGTTATTCTCACAATTTATATTAAATATTTACTTTTGGCTCTTGGCCCTGCAATAGGAATAAAGAAGAAACAGAGGTGAGGGAAGAAAACAAGCTCCTCTCCACTGGCTTTTAATGTTTAACAGAACTTGTGTAGATTTCTTTAGAGACATAGATCAAAACAAGGTAGCTACAGATCAAAACAAGGTAGCTAAAAGAAATACAGAAAACAAAGGGCATTCTTAAGTATTCTATGCTCCTTGTGCGTAGTCACCTCATCTTTAAGCATACAATGACGTGAAGAGAGCTCTGTGCTGCTTGCCAGAAAGAAATTTAAGGCTGCACAAACAAGCAGGCAGTGCAGATTTTACTCTTAAGAGAACTACTGCCACCACCCAGGAGTGGGAGCCCTGTGTAAGTTAACCCCTAATTAACTCACATAACTCGTCAAGCTGGATTTGTCTGGGTCATTCTTTGGTTTCTCAATACCCTTTCAGTTTGGGGAGTGGTTTTGCTATACTGTCCTGGGATATTCCCAAAACAATTGGCATAGTTAATAGGCTATGAAAGACCAAACAGTGAGTCAAGAGGGTGCATCTGCTGGGGTAACCCTGGGGTGGCTGGAGACTTCCATGTGAGATGGAGTCACTCTGTTACTTGACCAGTGTGGACCACTGCATGAGCAGGGGGACACACCAAAAATGCTGGCCAGCATTGAATGGTTACCATAAGAAGCAAAAGTGCTCAAATATGGTAATGATAGCAAATGGGCAATAGCCACAGTTGGCTGGCCACGGCTTTGGTCAGTGAGGCTGGCCACAGAGAGAATGTCGGAACAGCACAGAGAAATAGAGTTAAAGGAGGAATTACAACTAGAAAGGGAGATGAGACTCTCCATGTCAGCTCTAGTGGGAGATCCACCTGAGAAGCTAGGCTTGGAGGAAAGAGGTTCCACCCGTGAGTGTGAGATATTTTAACCCTACCAAGGTGGGACCCTAAGACATGGAACCTTCAGGAGGAGAAAGGTACTGAAAATGACAAAGAAGTCATGGAAGTCATGGAAGAACCAGGGGAGGTACCCTGGTTCAAAGAAAGACCCTTTGTTCAAAGAAAGGCTAAATCACAAGTGTAGCATGCTGCACAACAAGGTGTCGTGAATAGGGTTCCTATAAATGAAACATTGACAGTAAGAGGATATACCACTGCTGAGTAGGCAAGACTTTTAAACAATTGCCCAAGGAGATAGTGGCTTGTCTGCCTAGGGGATACAGAAGCTGATGGGGTTACCCTGAGTGGAGCTGAGGCAGAAAAACTAAGTAACATCACTACCCATTCTCATTGCACCAGAGGCTGCATAACTTACAGAGTACAGAAGGAAATCATTCCCTAATGGATTGGCTAATTTTAGCAATCCGCAACACCTGGATAACATGTAGAGAAATTCCTAACCCTCCCACAGGATGGCGCACTATAGAGGAAGGCCAAGCCATGTTAAGAGAGTTAGGGGTGAGGGAAGCAACATATGATCAAATTTTTAACAGACCAGATAAGATCCAATTTACAGGACAAATTAGGAGAAGAATAATTCAGCTCAGTACAAGAGAATGGTATGGGGCTTTGGTAGCGTCACTAAGCCCCTCATAGGAAATGACATCTTCCATGTGGGGGAGGCATTGACAGCTTGGGAGAATTAGAGAGAAATAAAGACCAAGTCAAGAAAATAATGCACGGGAAAAGAGGAGAAATGACAAGTGGTCATTGTACCAAACCAAATCATTAAGGAACACAGAGAGGACTGATTCAGGTAACTGGTAAACAAATATGGGAAGACTATTAAAAGCTGGAACCGCTAAGGATAAAACTGACAAACAAGCTAATGCAGTTCTAGGGAGACTTTGGTTTAAGGTTTAAGGAACTTAAACCTGATCAGTGGTTCAGAGCTAGATACTCCAGAGGTCACAGTGATGCCCAGCACCCCAGCAGAAGCTGATTTGCTGGGGTGGTCCCTGCCAGAACCTTGCTTGTGAAGGAAAGGCCAAGGTGACCTATATGTAAGAGCTCTGCAGAGTAATCTAAGATCCCATGTGGAGCTCACTATTTACTGGACTTCAAAAAATGTATGAAGAACCTGGGCTTTAGTGGACACAGGAGCAGAATGCATTCTCAAACATGGTAAGCTAGAGAAGCATCAGGGTACTTGGACTGCCGTGGACAAGTATGGAGACAGGATGGTACAAGTTAAGTGCACCTCTCTGCTGCTGGGACTCAGAACTATCCTCCTAAGCTGTACGAAGTACATATCTCCCTCTTGCAAGAGAACATTTTGGGAGCTGACGAGTTAATGGGTCATACCTTGTATACTACAATCAGAGAATTCCATCTACATATTAGAGTGGTGAAAGCAGTCTTAAGGAGGTGTGCCAAATGGGCCCTGTACACTTGCCCTGACCCAGGCGGTCAGTGAATATAACACAATACAGCTTGCCAGGGGGACATTCTGAAATTACTCAAATCATCCAGGAATTACATAAGGTACACAGTCTAGCCAGGTCAGAGCCCCCAAAATATCCCTGACAGGCCAGTAAAGAAGCCTGACAGCACATAGAGAATGACAGTGGATTACCATGAGCTAAACAAAGTAGTACCCCCACACATGCAGTGATACCCAATATTGCTCAACTGTGAGAACAAATAATCCTCAAGCTAGGAAGTATCTATACTGTAATCGATTCAGCTAATGCCTTTTTTAGTATTCCTTTAGCAGAAGATTCACAGGACCAGTTCATCTTCACTTGAGAAAACCAACAACGGACTTTCTAGATACCACCACAACAGTTATCTGCACAGCCCCACCATGGGTCACGGTATGATTACAGAGGACCTGTCTAGACTCTTTGCCTCCCTTGGTCTCCCTGTTTCATTACATTGATGATATGCTGACTTCAGAGTTTCTTGCAGATTTGGAGACTGCTCTACAGACTGTCTTGGATGCTTGAAGGAGAGGGGATGGGAAGTCAACTCCCCAAAAATACAGGGGCCTGGTGTGGCTGTCAAATTCCTGGGAGTTACCTGGTTAGGTAAGACATGCAACATACATGGAGCTGCTACTGACAAAATAGCACAGCAGCCTGTTTCCCAAACGGTAAAGTAACTCCAGGTTTTCTTAGGTTTGTTAGGCTGTTGGAGAATATTTATTCCTCATTTGGCACAAACCCTCCATCCATCATATACCCTGGTAAAGAAAGGTAAAAGACGGGACTGGACACAAATAGAACAAGAGACATTTGACAAGGCAAAAATATTGGTAAAGCAAGCCCAGGCACTAGGGGCCCCATAGCCACAACACCCTCTTGTACTAGACGTTGCCAGGGATGCTATGGGAATGAGTCGGGATCTATGACAAAAACAGGCAGGAGGATCAGTGCCTGTGGGGTTCTGGTCTCAATTATGGAAGGGAGCAGAATTCTATTATACCATATTGGAGCAACAGCTGCTGGCAGTATGTAGGGCACTGCAACACATGGAAGCCATAAACAGAAAACAAACAGTTACAGTAAACACTGCTTACCCCATACAGGGATGGGTGGAAGGGCTTCTAGCCAAACCCTCCTCTGGGGAGGTGCAATCATACACCTTGCAGGAATGCCTTTCCTACCTACAACAAAGGGGTTTTTAGTTCACTAGCCCTTTAAGTCAGGCACTATAGAAGGTGCTCAGACCCATTCACTTTAAAGAAGCAGAGGGGACTGACATGTTAGTGGCACCACCCAAGAGGCCAGCTATAGTGCATGAGGCAACCCTAGCAATATCTACTAGGACCTGGTACACAGATGGGTCTAGTAGGGGCACTCAACACAAATGGTCAGCAGTAGTGGCACAAATGGATACTGATACTATATGGATAGAATGGGGATTGGGACAGAGTAGCTAATGGGCTGAGCTATTATACAAGCAGTTTGGATACTAATTACCCATGAGCCCTAGCCACTGGTTATTCGCATGGACAGTTGGGCAGCATACAGGGGAATTACCATGCGGATTAATCAATGGGCTACTGACGGTTGACAGGTTTTAGGCAGGACCCTTTGGGGAATGTTCATGTGGCAAGACATCCATACAAGACTGTAAGAAAAAGATACCCACCTTCCGGTATACCATGTGGATACTCACAGCCCCAAGTCACCTCCCAGAAATCAGGAGGCTGACACCCTTACTCATGTTAGGAAAATCTGCCCAAGCCCATCTGAGGAGGCAGCCACAGGGTGGGCTATAGCAAAGGCAGCAGGCATCCCCATCCACTAAACAGTTATTCTAGCACCTGTTCAAAACTGTGAGGCTTGTTCCCAGCTATGACCTTGAAGGGTCCCCTCCACACCAGGTCACGTACGTCGAGCCATACAACTTGTACAGGACTGGCAAGATGACTGTCTTGGCCCCCTGCCCCAGAGTGAAGGGAAGAAAATATTCCCTAATCTGTGTGGATACCATGATGCAGCTATTACAGGCCTTCCCCATAACATGTGCCACCCAGTTAGAAACCATTAAGTGTCTTACCACTCTTAGAATGACATATGGCATACCCAGGAAGATTGATAGTGACCAAGGTTCCCATTTCACAGGACATGACATTCAGCAATGGGCAACAGAACAAAACATAGATGGAGATTTCACCTACCATATAATGCAACAGGAGCAGGTCTGATAGAAAGGAAAAATGGTATGTTAAAAACTCAAGTCCATTCATTATCCAAGAATGGCTCCTTAAGGTTCTGGACTAAGAGTCTGTCTCCCAAAGGCAACACAAATTTTAAATGGGTCACCCACTAGCATGCATGACATCACTGCATATGAATGGTTAGCAAGGCCTGTAAAGCAGGCCCTGCACACTCAGAGTTATTTCTGAGACACTGAGCCATGCGCCTGAAGCAGATGGCCAAACTGTGCTCCTGAGAACACCAATGAACCTGATAAGCAGTGATGGCTACGTGGACCTAAAATTGAGATGAAAGGTGCCTCCACACTGGACTAGTTTTATGGTGATTCCAACTATGCATCTTAATGGAGGTCCAAAAGCTTTATAATACCACCATGCAAAGACATCGGTACCAGCTGGAGTCATTATAGTGTGAGTGGCATGGGCAAAGCCGGAAACTTATCAATTGGCCATTATGCCTGTTCATAGGGAGGGAAGGAAGTCACGTGTAGTGCTGTAAACCAGGCTCGAAGCCTATAGCAGCCTCCCTAATAGGGCTTATGGGAGAAACTACATCAGTAATAATGTTACAAAGAATGGATATGCCTCTGAGTGTCCCTTCTAAACATCTATGTTTATGCCCATAGGCTGTTGTTCCTGCTGTCTGTGGCAAATGGCAATGTCTTTTTAGATTGGGCTGCAACAACGGCAGTGGTCAGCAACCAGTCTAATTGTTGGGTTACGTGGATACTTTCCCTTGTCCAGTGAGAGTGGGATGCCAAGGAATGTGCTACCCCTAACATCACAAGATTGGAGTCATTGGATAGAAACACTCCAGGAGGACAACTCTACCAGATGCCATTTGTATCTACCTACATCTCAGAATTCTTCCCACCTGTCAACTGTAAGGGAAACTAAAAGACACGAAGATATGTCTTTGCATTTGTAAGGCAACACATAAACATTACTCATAGGAAACATACATCAGTTTGGGATGGGTTAACACGGATGATAGCTGAACATGGGATATTACAGTAGAAAGTCCCTTTATGAATAGAAAGACATAATCACACCACAAATTCCTCCACTGACCTCTGGTTGATGGGCTGGATATTATACTAGAAAGTCCCTTTGTGCATAGAAAGACAATCATGCCACAAATTCCTCCACTGACCTCTGGCTGATAGGCTGGTAGCACGGGCCCATCTGACCTAGCAGGGGTCAGTGGAGCATGGGCCTACAATGAACAACGGCATACACTGTCCCAAGTATGGGAATCCTAATGGATGGGGAAACAAAATCGCTGCCTCAAAACTGGCGCTTATCTTGTACCTTTAGGGGCTGGATGTTTTGTGGTGCACACTTCTGGCCATATCTCCCCTATAATTGGACTGGGAGGTGTACAATGGGTGGCCTTTCCTGCCAGGGATTTTACATAAAACCCTGCTGACAGTGCCTCAAAACATAAAAGCCATGAGAGCCTTTTTATTTCCCCAGGATGCCTACAATAGCACAAAATTCATGAGTTGAGAAATGGAAGTCTACTATTTTATGATGCTTATATTACATGTAAAGAGGTATAATTGAATTTAGATTGTGATAAATTAATGAGATATGCTACAAACCTAAAGTAACCATCAAAATAGAAACAAAAATTGCATCTAATATGTCAACAAGGCATATATATGGAATCACAAACAACCCTGACAGATATACCATGATAACAATAAAAAAAAAGCTGTAGTGGCAATATTATTATAAGATTAGATACAATAGATATCAGAAGAAAAACTATTACAAGAAATAAAGAAGGACTCATATTTCATAACAATAAGGGAGTGAATTTAAGCAGAAGGCTACAGCAATATTAGCCATTTATGTATTTAATATTAGAACTTCAAAATACATGACATAGACACTGATAAAACTGCAAAGAGAAATAAACAGTTCCATAATTTTAGTCAGAAAGGTAAACACCCTTCTTTAAATAAGTGACAAAAAACTAGAAAGAAAATCAGTAAAGATATAGAAGGGGACTTGAATAACAGTAACAACTAAACTGACGTAATAGATATTTATCTTTAGAAAGGGAGAGAGATAAATATGTATTAAGTCAGTTTACACACACACACACACACACATACGCAAATATAAGAGCCATCTGGAAGTATACTTTCTGGACAGCCCTCATGTATATAAAACATGTGAGTTAAAATACATGTTTTTGAAGTAAAAATGAACATTTACCAATATATAACAAATACGAAGCCAAAAAACATATTTCAATAAGTTAAAAACTATTCAGGCATGCAAATTACTCTAACAAGTACTTTAGAATTAGGTTTCCATAAAAGAAAAATCTCATGAAATCCCCCAAATATTTGGAAATTAAACACCACACTTCTAAACAATCAATTGTTCAAGGAAAAAAATCAAAAGGGAAATTAGTAAGCATTTTGAGTTGGAAGAAAATGAAAATATAATATGTAGAATTTTGTGATGTTCAACTAAAACAGTACTAAGGAGAAATTTATAACTTGAAGAACACAAATTATTGAAACGTTTCCAAGAAAAAAATAAATTAACCTGAACAACCATATGAATTAAAGAAATTGAATTTTTAGTTAAAAAATGAAATTTCTAATAAATTAAATAAAATGAAGGTATGGTTTGGTTTCTCCTTGCTGATTATGATAAAATGTGAACAGAAAGGGATAAATTTAAAAAGGAATAATTTGGGAAGTTCTTGGCCTGTCCAGATTTCAAAGGATGATAAAATTAGGAAATTCATTGTTGGAAAGCAAGCTCAGGAGAAAGTGATGGTTTGGCTAGGTAAACAAACTTGTGCTGCAGAGATTAGGCTTGTGACTCATTGATCAATTCAACCAACCAAGAAGCCCAGAATAGAGATAGGATTATGCAGGAAAGATGTGTGAAGGACCCACTTATCTAATAGTGTGAATTTCCATGACATACACAGTAGACCCACAAGGTTTTTGAGAATGTTGCATCAGCAAAAACAATGCCAATTTGGACAAAAGGCGACAAAGAGAAGATAAATTGAAAGAGGGCTGTTGGATTTCCAAAATTCTATAAGCAAGAAATGAACTAATAGAGCTACTCAGGTGCAAACATATGCTATCCTTCAAGAAAAAGGAATAATGACTTTGATGGAAGAACAATGAGCCTAGAGACTGATCAAGCCAGAGTCACAGTCCCAGAGGCGGTGGGCAGTGGAGCCTCCAGAACCCAGAGGGCAGAGCCTGTGCAGGTCCAATGGGCAGAGGATCAAGCCACAGAGGACTATTCCTAGGCCTTAAATCTAATGAAATTGGCCTTGTGTGTTTCAAAGTTGCTAGGCACCAGTGATCCCTTCCTTTCTTCTAATTTGTCCCTCTTGGAATAAGAATATCTGTCTTATGCTTCTCACAACCATTTAACTTGGAAGCAGATCACTTGCTTTCTAGGACTAAATCTCCACAGATGGAGGGGAATTTTGTCCCAAGATGTATCCAACCTAGAGTCTCATCCATACAAGATTTATATGACCTACATTACAATAATTTGGGACTTTCTGAGCTGATAATATTTAGATAAGATTTTAGAGTTGATGTTACAATGAGATGAAACTTTTTGGAATTTTGGCATAGTATGAATGTATTTTACAAGTGGAATGGGGAAGAATTTTTGAGAGCTAGAAGGTAGACTGTAGTAGGTTGAATTGTGTCCCTCAAAAAGACACATTCAAGTCCAAACTCTTAATATGTACGTGATCAAAACAGTAAAATATAAGCATGAAAAGATGAATTGAAATAATAGAGAATATTTTTTCTCATGACAGCAGATTAATTTAGAATGAAATAAAAAAAGATACTGGGAGAATCCCCAAATATTCAGAATTATGGTACACTTGTATATAACTCATAAACCAAAGAAGAACTAAAAAAGGAAATCAGGTAACGTTCCAAACCCAATAATGTATATGAACTCTAGACTGAAAACCATATATTTAAGATATTTTTACTCAGACTTTAACAGATATAAATAAAAGGAGAGATACATTAGGTTCATGGATTCTAAGAACCAATATTATAAAAATGTCAATTTTCCATAAATGATCTGTATATTCAACTCCACTCAAATCAAAATCCTTTCATGCTTTTCATAACAATAATGAGATGATTCTGGAATTTAAGTGAAGATGCAGCAAACTAGAAAAGCAAAAACAAAACTGAAGGAGAATAAAATTGAAAGAAGAGATATCAAGACATATGGAGTTAATTCACTTGCATATGTTACATATGTTAATTAACTTAATTACTTACATATGTTAATTAACATGATCTTAAGCTAGATCTCTCTCATACATTACTAATAAAAGTACAAATTTGTACAAGCACATTAAAAAACTGCATAGCAGTATCTACTAAAGCTAGTATAATACACCAGCCCTGTGATCCAACCTTTCCACTTACAGGTATACACTCAAAGAATATATTCCCCACTAAAATATGGACAATAACATGCCTTGCAATTATAATAACACAACTGGCTATTACTAATTAATAGTACTTATTAATAATTACTACTACTGATAGCACAAGTACTTATTAATAATTACTACTACTGATAGCACAAATAAAATGTAATCAACAATAGAAACAATAAATTAACTCTAGTCAATAATATACTACACATCAGGAAAATATATTTATTGCCACACAAAACTACAAGGATGAATCTCATAGACATATGATGAGTGAAAAAACCAGTGGCAAAAGATAACATAATAATGTGATTCTACTTAAATGAAGTTCAAGAAGAGTCAAATTAATCTATGGTGACATATGTAAGATTAGTGGTTACTTGTGGGCTAAATGTATTGATTGTAAAGAAACCTGAGGGAGAAATTTCTGTAATATTGGAATTTTCTTTATATTGATGTGGAGTTGTGATTAATTCTGTACAAAAACACACATATACACGCACACATATAATGTATAATACAGTGAATAATATATATTATACAAATGTATAACTAAATGTTCTTGCAGCTGTCTTCCTAAGATCAATGGATTTTAAATTATAACAGTAATTTTAAAATGACATAACTGAATATTATTACTATCCTTATAACATTAAATTTAAATTTTAGATGAAATTATAAGAAAATATAACCAAATTGGCACAAAAATATAAAATTTTGATACTATAACCAATAAAATGAAAAAATCATTTCTTTAATATTCCTAAAAATAAAACCTATCTCAGATGGTTTTAATAATATATTCTAAAAAAACCCTTAAAGATGAAAATATTCTAATTCATTCAGAAAAGAAAAAAACCAGATAAACTACAAATTCATTTAAAGTGGCTGACATACACTTGTGTCAAAATCTGATTAGGAAAGTACGACAAAGAAATATTATTGGTCAATCTCTCATAAACACAGACAAAATACTTTCTATGAAAATATTAGCAAGCAGCAGTATATAAGAATAACTACATGAGAACATAATTTGGTTTATTCTAAAAATGCAAATTTGACTTAAGTGGGGAATAAAAGTCTATATTAATAATAACTTAAGGAAGGAAAACCTTATAACCATCTTAATATACACACAGAAAAAATTAAACTCAGTATCTATTAAAATAAATAACAGAGCTGCAAAATATATGAAGCAAACATTGACAGGATTGAAATTAGAGTTCTACAATATTAGATGGGAGATTTCAATATCCTACCTTCAATATGGATAAAAAATCAGAGAAAAGATGGACAAGGAAATATAGGACTTGAAAAACACTATAAACCAATTAGACCTAAGAGCATAATAGAGAACCCTTTACCACAACAGTTGAATACACATTTTTATATGGTACACAGGATAGATCATATGTTTACTCACAAAAAAATCTAAATAAATTTTAAAATATTGCAATCATACAAAATATATTTTCTGATCATAATAGAATGAAGTTAGAAAGTAAACATTTAAACAACATAGGAAATCACAAATATGTGGAAATTAAACAACACACTCTTAAACAATCAAAGGGTCAAAGTAGAAAACACAAAGGAAATAGGTAATACCTTGAGACAAATGAAAATACAACCACTACATGCAAAAACTTATTCCATGCAGCAAAAGCAGTGCTTAGAGGGATATTTCTTGCTGGAAACACATACCTTAAAAAACAAGAAAGATCACTGATAGGAAACCAAGTTTACAGCTTAAGAAACTAGGAATAGTAGAGCAAACTAAACAAAGAACCAGCAGAATGAGGGAAATAATAAAGATTAAACTAGAGATAAATAAAATAAGAAATAGAAAAAATGGTAGAGAAAAATCAACAAAATCAAAAGTTGGTTCTTTGAAATGATCAAAAAATTGAACAAACTTTAGCAAGATTTACAAAAAAGAAAAGGGAGAATAATCAAATTACTAAAATCACAATTTAAATGAGGACATTACTATTGATTTTACACAAATAAAAAGATAACAGAATGTATGAACTGTATGCAAACAAATTAGATAACCTAGATGAAACAGACAAATTTCTAGAAACACATAATGTACCAAAAATGACTCAAAAGAAATAGAAAATCTGAATACAGTTATAAATAGAAAGTTGATTGAATCAGCAATCAAAAACCTTTATAAAGAAAAGCTCACTACAAATTGTGACCGTAAACATTGTACTGTAAATGTTTTGTAGTTTTCCCCCAATAAAATTTTCGGAAGAAAATACATAAATAAATAAATAAATAAAATAGACTCCAAACGCTTTTAAGACCAGGATTTAGAAAGGAAGTAACACAAAACCTTTACAAATCATTCAAATGTTTGCCAAGGAGGGAACACTTACTTTCCAACTCATTCTATTAGGCCGAAAATTGTCGGGAGCCATGAGGCTCGGCCATATTTGCCTAAGCCTTAACCTCTCCCTCACAGTTGAAGTTAAGTTTCTGTTTCCCTGGAATGATAAGTTTCGCTTTGCAGCCAATGACGTGGTTTTGCATTTGCTATCCCCTGATTGGATGCTTCTGGATGCCTCGTTTACATACTGGACCTAATTGAGAACTGCAAGCTGTAACTCCTCAAATGCTTCCTGATTGGTCAGTCCTTTTTTCACCTAATTTGCATTGTGACTGGGCGGTCCCCTCACTTGTCTATAAAAGCTGTAAC